>JAPYZE010003631.1:0-13775 GCA_030522805.1 Leptomastidea abnormis | reverse complement strand
AAATTTTACAGACTAACGTACCTAACCGAAGCGGAAGACTACGAGGCTCTACTTACAGAACAAGTACCGCTGACTCATCTTTATCTCGGCGACTGCACCCCATCAGCGGCGGTCAATCGCGTAGGTGGCAATTGTCCTCGACTTGTTGAACTTGTCATTGCTGCTTATGGGCCTGAAACTATTGATGCGCCTCTTATTGCTGCTGCACATGGTTGTCCTAGGCTTGCTGCTGTGGGACTTGGTGATTGTGAGCTTACGTGAGTTGATTTGTGATTTCCAATTTTTTTTTTTTTTTTTTAAAGAAATATTTAAGATTTTAAAAATGTTTTATATTTTTACCATTGAAATATTTTGCTTGATTTTGAAACAAAAAAAAATTAATAATATTTAATTTTCTTATAGTTGCTCCAGTATCGTCGAATTTGTAAATATTTGTCGTGAACGTCTACAAGTCTTATACGTCCAGGACACGTCTCTAATCGAAGATACAAAATATGATGTGGCTGGAGTTGCATCAAAAGTTTCGTCGCTCTTGGGAAAACCATGGCAGCCTAATTATGTTCCTTATTGGTGAACTCAAGAAGTAATTATAAGTATTAACTAAGAATGAATAAAAAAATCATATCTTAGACGTAAAATACAAGTGTATAGACATTTATCAAATTAAAAGAATGAAATTTAAGTTATCATTTGATCAAGTGAATTCATGATAATAGTTATTTATTATATTTGTACTTTCATTCAGTTTTGTAGAGAATGTATAAATTTATTGAAAATCACTTTAGAAAAATTAATATGATGTTTATTATTAAGTTAAGAAAATAATTATGTTAATATTAATGTGCATGAGTGAGATAAATAGTGTATGTGATTTAGTATATTGTAAAATTTAAATTGTAATTTAAATTATTTATAAAACATTTATAAATTTTTTTAAAAAAATTATGAAAATACCAGAAAAAAAAATATAAATTACTTTATGTGTATATCATAAGCTTGATGTATTAAAATAAGTGTTTGAATTAAGTGTATAATAATAGATCAATATATTTTTTAAATTAAATTAAAATTGGTAATTTTTTTTTATTTAAAAAAAAACACTTTTTTTTCACTTATACCAAAAAATAGAAATTTTATTAGATTGTATCATTGTATCCTTAAAACGCATGTAACATATTATTCTTTTTGTATAAAATAAAATGATGTCGCTAGATAATAAATTGTTATTAATCAACCATCGTACTCTACAGAGATATGTATAGCAATGTACAATAATATTATTATAATCATAGATCGTACGGTACAACGTAGTTATTTACATTCCTTCCTATTTAAAAATACAACATCTACAATTTTTAGCAACATCAACAATCATCAATTATAGCTCCCTATTAACTAATTCTCTTGAAAAAAAATCTTTTTCGCCTTATGTGCTTGCGTTTTGTCTCTTTAGCGTTTGCTCAATTTTTAAAATTTTTTTTATTATTATCCCATCAAATCAAAGCAGTCTGTAATACTAATAGGTTGTTGCGAAGAAGCGCTCAGTCTTGTGTTCCGATGGCTAGTTACATATCGCGTTTCTTTTTTTTATCTCTTAAAGGCCAATGCTCTTCATCGCGTATACATCTTAATGTGCTATACTGAGCCATGTTTATATGCGACATAACAAAACTGATGTATAAGATTTTTTTTCATATGGCACAGCCGTAGAAAATGACCGCTGTCCTCTCTGTGTGAGCTACAGTGAGCATGAAGGTAATACAATATTATGCCAACTTTAATTTTATAAAAAAGAAAGTTTTTACACAAAAAACAAAAATTGGAAGCTGCCAATTAGGCTTTTTTTATCATCACTTCGCGGAACACCATTTATCTGAAACTTTATTACCGCTCCACATAGGCTCTTCTTATAGAGGCTTACATTTATTAATGTTATTGTTTAAAGCAGATATTCAAGCATTTATTAATAAAACTTTTGTATTTTTCTATAGCTGCATTTATATTCTATAGCCTACTTGAATGATCTGCTTATAAAACAATATTATATGTTACTATAAATAGAAAAGTAGGCTTTGTTAATTTTTAAACAAAAAAAAAAATTCTTTAAATAACTATTATTTAAATAAATGAAGTATATTGAGATCGCAAGCGCCAAATGGTTTTAAAATTAATCATTAACAATAAAATTTTTAACAAATCACTTAATAAAAAAATACATTGCAAAAGCAATGGTTTAATAAATTGAAATATTTTTTGCCATGATTGTTATAGACATATATGATCAAATATGTATTGTCAGGAACTTAACGTAATTTCATAAAAATAATTTTTTATAGATTTCATATATCACATAAGATTTAGAATCTTTTTTTAAAAATAAAATTTTCTATGTTTCAAATGAGTTTAAAACAATTTTGATAAAACCAATAAATTCTAAAACCGTCAAGTTGACATGGAACTTGAAAACGATAATAGCTTGTGTTTGTACAACTTGACATTTCACATATTATTTAGATAGTCCCACAAAATTTTATATACAAGACGTAAAATACGAATTTTTAATCAACATGTGTATAGCACGTAACTATTACCTGGAAGTCGCAACATCATTCAATCTCGAAGTGTATTGATCTGTTAGACAATCTCTTAAAATCGTCCTCTTCATTATCTCCACCAAACTTAATTCTTGCAAGTCAGATGCCCTTTGTAGGTCATCTTTTATATTCCTAAACACAATATCAGCCAATTCAATCAATCAGGCATATCTATTGATATTATTGGTTCAACTGGTTTTGTCAAGTCAATCTTTTTAATATTTTTTTCATTTTTTTCAAAAACTATGGGCTCTGGAGGATCTTGCGCACTTCTTGGTTGATAAGATATATTTCCATATTCTTGTAGAAGTGGACATAAACCTAATAAAAAATGACAAAAATCTTTTCTAATGCCAAACCACCCTAAAAAATTAAGAAAGAAGTAATTAGACAAATGAAAAAAATTATAAAAAAAACATTATAAAATGAAATACTTATAAAGGATATTACTTACATTTATTGCCTCCTTTGGCTCCAAAAGACATACAAATAAGTGTCACATGAGATATTAGCAATGGCATTGCTATGGTGGTATAGTTAAGATTAAGATCACCATCTAACTTATTTGCCAACATCACCTTTAAAAAGTAAATTATTACAATAAAAAATAGAATTTAAAATACAAAATTAAGTTAGAGTTGAAATAGTAATAAAAAAATCCTTACTTGGAACACTAATATTGGTACAACTAAAAATGTATAAGCTAAAGCTGAATTCAAAGAAGTCCTCCTTTGTCTAGCATTAATTTGTGGTGTTCTTAATAAAACAGCTGCAAATACAATAGCATAAAGTACAGCTACTAAAGACAAACATAATAAAGCCCACAATGGTACAAATACAACTTCCCAACTCCAAGACACAAAATCATCTAATTTAAGAGCAAGAAATATAAATTGTAAGACATTGACTGCACAAAATAATTCTAATTCAAATGATCGGTCATGTTTCACAGCCCAAATGCATACCTAAAATAAATTAATACTTACATAATAATTGTACATAGATACATCAAATATGCATAAATATTAAAATTTGATAATTTTATTATAAAATAAATATATTCTTACCGCTATTGATACAATAGAGATAAAAATCAGAGGTATAAACACAAGGATCCACAAA
Source organism: Leptomastidea abnormis (assembly GCA_030522805.1). Classification (NCBI taxonomy): domain Eukaryota; kingdom Metazoa; phylum Arthropoda; class Insecta; order Hymenoptera; family Encyrtidae; genus Leptomastidea; species Leptomastidea abnormis. Next base: position 10,059 of record JAPYZE010003631.1, on the reverse strand, counting down.
TGTCTTTCTGACTCTAATTTATCGCATACCAATAATTCAAACATTAACAAAATCAAATGCAATGCCAATGTGATTAACATTGCTTTGTAATGAACATAAGCATCTCCTTCAAGTCTTGAATGAGGATGCCTCCACCATATATAACTGCCTACAGTAGCACCAAGTATTACCATACTTTTCCAAAACCATAATGGACTGAAAACTGCCCAATAGCTCCACTCGATATAACCATCAAGTCGCAAAGCAAAGAGAGCAGTAAAGACCATCAAGCATGAATGCACCAGGAACTTGCTAATAAAAATAAAGATATATAAATTTTAATTATTACTTGGTAACAAATTAGATCAGTTATAATTAAATTCTTAAAATATTTAAAAGTAATACAATCATTATCTCTACAAAACTTCCTCCAATACTTTTCTTATATTATCTCTTACATATCACACATACCTAATATGCATTAAATACTAAAAAGATATCACAACTGACAGCAAAAAACAACTCTCAAACAAAAACTTAATAAAAATCTTAGCCTTCGTCTAACCAAAAAGACCAAAAGTAAAATCTTAATCGAGAAACTAGCTCTAAGCTAAAAATAAGCATTTTATATAACTTGATTTTCATGCACTCTTGTTGTACTCACACATACATAAATTTAAATGCACACACATACACATTATACACAAACTCAAATGCAAATAAATGCTATCAAAAATTCCTCATATTAACAAAACAAAAAATTAAAGTTAAATTATAGTATATAATATATATTCCACTTATTATGCAACAGTGATTCGATAAACTCGTTAAAACTGCTAAGATAAATCGATTCGCGAATCCTGGGTAAACAAAGAAAATCAAACTCCTTTTTGCTCCACCTTCTAGTGTTAAAAAAATAAGCAAGGTTAGGCCTCATCTACACCGTTAACAAAAATACACAGTATCCTCAAGAATCATCACTATCAAGAAAATACCAACATCCGTAAAAAAAAAAGGATTAACACAACACATTTCTGCAAAATTTCTTACCTTGGATTAAAATCCTGGAAGAGCGTTTGTAGATTCATGATCACAATTAAAAGAGATCACGTCTCCTCGTTCCGTCTGTTAAACGAATACAGCCTCCTTAGGAGGATTTGCCCGCGTACATGGGCCACTGTTTTTTTTATGTATTTTTTTTTGCAAGCACACACTACTTACATATACACTGTGTGCTCTTCTCAGCTTCCTCTTCTTCTTCTTCTATCCTTTATACTGCTTTCGCATATCTATATATATACATATTGCTGCCACAGTGCCATGCACAGACAGGCTATGCTTATGTTGTTGTAGACGACTCCGGACTCCGGTTTTTCGCACTGTGCAGTAATATATAGGTATAGTGATTCTATACTGTATGATCGGGCGAGCGGCATCGTCTGTCAGTTTAGTTGACGATAGAATATTAAAAAAAGACTGCTTTGGAATAAATTGATTGTCAATATTAATTTAAAAAAAAAATCATATTTATCTAATTTTAAAGATAAGCACTATATGATATTACGTATTATAGTAGTGCGATGTAGTATATTTTGGAGCTTTTTTTTAAATTAAATGCTTCATACCTATATATAGGTATATACGAGCTTTCCTACGGGCTAAAATGATTATGTACGCATTGCTCTAGTGACCTAGTTATTCTCTTTCTGTCAAGTATACGGGATTGACAAAGATTTTAATGAGATTTTTATATAAATGCAGTTGAAATCGATTAAGATTTATAATTTTTTTTTTTTATATAATGTTTTTTTTTAATATTTCAAAAAAATAACAAGCTTATACCTAGTTTATAGTTCGTGTTAAATTATTGTAAATATATTTACCGATAAAAAAAAAATCGGTACTGTGTATATAATATAAAAATAAAAATACAATGCTACTTCTAACTGCATATCAAACGTTTTTTTTTATTATTTATCAATTTCGATATAGAAATATAATTATAAAAAAATAATAATAATAATTATTGCTTCATAATACTAAAATGTCATAGGTTTCAAAAGCAACTTTATTTTTTGTCATTATAACTGAAGCAAAACAAAATCGGTAAATTGAAAATTGTTTTGGACAAAATTAATTTCCAATATATCCAAGTAAGGTATGTTTGCATAGAGAGCAAATACAGCACATATGGAATAGCAAATGTGTGGCTTCTTCTTCATGTACATACATTTCTCTATTTACTCCTCTACTGATATCATGCGCTCCCAATACACTATACTGCATATGAACGTAACAGGTTCTGCTGGATACTCTCTGACCCCGTGTACATATTACTTTACTACTTGTGTGTTGTATGTACAAACAAGTTCACCTATTATAATGCATGAGTGTATATGTTTACGTGAAAGGAAGTATTAGAAATGTATGCGTGAATTGTGAAGAGTTAGTAGATTGTGTTTCATGTAGTTTTGATTTTTGTTTGGTTGAAAAAAAAAAAATCAAAATCAACTGTTTAGTTAAGTTTTATAAAAATAATTTTATATAAAATTTTTATAATTTTAAAAATTAATATGATGATTTTAATTCTATAAATTTTAATCAAAGTCTAATGCTTAATGATTTTAAAACACTTTACTTTTTTTTAATAAAAAATTATAAATTTAATCATTATATTTCTTTTCTATTACCAGGTGGGTATTTTTATAAAGTATTTCTTGTGTGAAAAAATTATTCCTTTTGTAAAAAAATTCAAATTTTATCATATTTTATAGATTTACGCAGATATGAAGAAAAAAAGATACACTTGTATTTACAGATACAGATTGTACTTTGTCAATTTTTCTTACACAACACGTACTGAGACTATATTTAATATTATAGAGTGAAAATTAACAATAATTTTATTATATAATTTTTTTTTTAATAATTAATCTTTTAAATTTTTTTAATTAATGTGTCGTATAAAAAGGTGAAGTTAATTAATACGGCTTTTGAAAAAGTTTTTCTTATAATTAAAATATGCTATAGTCAATTTAAATTACAATATAATTTATTAAAACAAATTATATAAATATCAAAATTGAAAGAAAATATAAATTAATTAAATATTTTATTATTTTTATTGGTATTAACTCTTCACAAATTATTAAATTTTTTGCAAACTTGTAGAAAGTAATCGCGAGCAATTATCTCGGTATGAAAGGTATGTAAGAAAAATAATTTAAAGTTATGAAAAATGAAGTGAAAAGAAACGGTAAGATGAAAAAAAAAATCTTGCTTTACAATCGTTATGCAGTTGTAAAAACGCAAAAATGGTCTAAAATACAAAAAAAAACTTAAAAATAATCTTAAACTAATTTTAAAAAATTATTGACAAGATTTTATCGTTTCTCATTATACAAGGGTGAAACATGACCCTGAAATAATGATGAAATAACGCGAATTCGCCGCGCCTACCGCCCGCGCGCGCACGCACATTATATTACTTAGTCCTCGCCGGTGGCTTGCTGGAAGAGCATGTTGTATAACCTGTGAGAAGAGAAACCGATATTTTGGATATTGGCATGTATTTTGCTGTTATAGCACGTAAATAACGTAATGACCTAATATAAATTTTAATTACTCTATTTTCTCTCCTTCTATATTATTCTGTGTATGTATATAACTGTATGTCTCTTTCTCGTGTTTAAAGACAGCAGCTGATTGCTGATATTTCGTTGTTGTGGTTGCAGAAAATTTTTTTTTTAAAGAAAATTTTTGTGTTAACTTGGTGTTTAGAATTGTTTTTTACCAGTTATTATTGAAAAGTTTGATGTTAAAGTAACTTTTGTCAACTTTTGTGTATTGATAAGTTTTTACAACAGTGAAATTTGTGCTAGTTTGTAATGTGTTGAGTGGTAATCTAATAACTCAATTATGTCTGACTAGTCTATGTAATTGCACTTTTTTTTGGTAATTTTATATTTAATGCAAACCTTTCGTTTGTGTTAATTTTTTCAAGTTTAGTTGTGATCATTAAACAAAGTTTTTTTACCAATTTTAGTATAAAATGATAAAGTAAACAACAAACTATACAATGTTCACAGCTGTAATTTAAAGTTTTTAATTATTTAGAGTATTGTATTTGTAAAAATAATTTAAATTTATTCAAAAGTCTTAGTAACTTAAGTGATTATATACATAATTATTTAAAGGACCACAAATTATTATGACACTGTTATTGTTATGTAATGCAGTAACCTCCAAAAATTGAAGTTGTGTTTGAAAGTAATATTTAAAGTGTCCAATCGAAATCTTTAATAAATGTTTTATTTGTATCTAAAGTAACAATAATTTATGTATACAGTTATAAGAGTAGATGTAATATAAATTAAATTTTTGTTTAGGAGCCTAAAACAACCAAAAATTTTTGAGTATCACATCAAACAGCAAAATGGGTCATCATAAATCAGAAGTTTCAAAACACGGCGGACATGTAAGTTTGTGTGAATAAATAATTCTAAATTATTTTAATTTACATTTTAACTTTTAATTATTTTTCAGAAACATTTTGGCAAGGAGAAATCAAATCCAGAAGAGTCATCAGCTAAAACTGTAGATTTAAAGAATATCAAAGTAAGAAATACTATTTTGGTGAAATTCACTTTAAAACTAAAAAAGAAATTTTAATAAATAAAATGATATTTTTTAGGCAAGAGTTGATAAAGTTCATATTGATGGACTTAGTCGAACAAAAGATGATGTTGTACAAGCACAAGTTAAAGAACTCTTCAAGGCCAAAGATTTTCAAGATGTTATTGTCAATGCACATGCAGTGCGTGGAAAATTAGAGTCGTTAGGATGTTTCAAAAATATTGCAGTCTACATTGACACAAGTCAAGGACCTGGTGCTACACCAGAAGGAGTAGAAGTGAGAATCAGTATATTTTATATTTCTGTACCTAAACTAATTTAAAATAATTTAAAACTATATTTTTTTTAGGTCACATTTATTGTTCATGAATTAAAACGAATTATGGGTAATATAAATACAATGGTTGGAAACAATGAAGCATCGCTTATGATTGGAGCTAAATCTCCAAATTTATTTGGAAGAGGTGAGAGATTACAAATGGACTATTCATATGGTCATAAAAATTCTTCCAATATTAATATTTCTGCTGTAAAACCATTTTTAACTGGACGTCTGAGCAAAGTGTAAGTAAAAATATTTGTATTTTAAAAAAAGAACTAAGTCAGAAGTACTTTAATATTCAATAATATTTTCTGATAATTAAAAAATGATGTTCCTTTATTAAGAAAATTATTACCTTACCAGATTAACTGCTAGCATATACAATACATCATCAGAATTTCCAAGGTCTGGATATAGAGAAAATGATAAAGGATTTTTATTAGATTTTGCCTTTAATGCCAATGAATCTGGTACTTTCAAACATAATATTCAGTATGAAGCTGTGGTGAGAGATTTATCAGCTGTAAAACAAGCATCTCTTAAAATTCGGGAGCAATGTGGGCCGACGTTAAAATCGTCTCTCAGGCACATTTGCAAAGTCGATAAGAGAGATGACAAAATATTTCCATCTTCTGGAACTCTAGTTCAGTGCACCACAGAAATAGCAGGACTTGGCGGAAATATTGGTTTTGTAAAAAATGAACTTGCTTTCCAAACTAATTGGTCGCCTTTCGATAGTCTAGTAAGTATTTTCTTTGAAATGGCTAACAAAAATAATTATATTTTTTGTTTAAAATTGTTAATTTTAAATTTTACATTTCAGACTTTTCAATTAGCTGCTCAGACTGGTTTTCTGAGAGGAATTAATAATGATATGCACATAAGTATTGCAGATAACTTTTTCCTAGGTGGACCTTTAAATGTCAGAGGTTTTGACATAAGAGGCTGTGGGCCTAGAGAAGAAGGTTTTTCTTTGGGTGGAAATACTTATTGGGCAGCAGCTTTTCACTTTTACAGTCCACTGCCATTTAGACCAGGAAAAAATAGTTTTGGTGAATTGTTCAGGTTACATGGCTTTGTAAATGGAGGAAATCTGACTAATGCTTCAATAAAATTAGGTAAATTATTTTTCAAAGTAGTTTAAGATTTATAATTAAAAAAAATGTCTGTAAAATAATAGTATTATATTTGTATCTTTATTCATCTCAGTATTTATCATTAATTTACTAATAATTTATTTAACAGGAGAATCGTATGAGGAGAATTTGAAAATGCTGACGGAAAACGTTCGTTGTACAGCCGGCTGTGGTGTTGCAATGAAGATTGGGAATATAGCAAGAGTAGAATTAAATTTCTGCCTGCCTTGTAAGATAATACGAAGTGATGTTTTTCAACAGATACAACTAGGCTTGGGTGTTCAGTACTTATAAAATGGACACTATACTAAATTAGAACAAAGAATTTTTGCCATTTGATCCTCAAGTGACTCAATTTTATAAGAGTCACAAAAGAGTATAAGTAAAAAATTGTTAATTTATAAAGCCAACAAAATTCAATTTTTCTTTATTTTTTTTTTTTATATTGTTAATGTTTTTTAAATTCAATTTGAAAAATATTTATTTTTGACAATATCAAATTAGATACATGTAAAATTTACATAAAATTATGATTTATTTAATTTTTTTTAATCAAATTAAAAATGTTGAATTGTTAAAATAAGTTGTGCTGTTAATAAAATCATTTAATTTTAAAATTTATTTTGATTTTTAAATGAGTTTGATGTATAAATTCGCGTTAAAAATAATGTTTTATCCAAATCAGAATTAAAAAATATAAAAAATAAAGAAAGGAAAAGTAATTTATAATTGCACAATTGTTGAAACAGTGAATGTAAAAAGTAAAAATTTGCTGTTTCACAAAAATGATATAAATTAAACAAAAAGAAAAAGAAAATCAGGAAAAATTGTGTTCCATATTAGAAGACTTCAATGAAGCCTATTATTGTATGACCTGTTAAACAGAGTAAACATATACAGGAAAAAAATACAAGATCTATTTTAAACTTCTCATCTTCGTTATCGTCTATTTCATTCAAAAAGAGATGAAAAGTCACGAAAAATCGCATCACGAATAAAGTGACGATTATTGCATCATCCTAAATGAGTAGCTATATGAGAGAGGGGAGTGAACTCCCTAGTGAAAATGTGATTGTCCGGGGCGCGCTACGTGCGTACAACGTAAATTACAACTTGTTACGTTTACTTGCAACGAGATTAAGCGCGTGCTTTTGAAAGTATAGCGTATATTTTGTAGATTATCATTGTAATTTCAAAGAATATATATCTCGTCTGTTTTTGGTTGATTTCTTTTTGATTTTTTTTCATTATGTTCCTGTTGAAACTTGAAAGGAAAATTCTCAAGGTTTTCAAACTTGTCAAATTACGCCAGTCTTACAGTGTTGCCAAATGGCGCTTTAATCACTTTCTCATCTAAGTGGGAAAATTCAATTGGACAAAGTTTGTTAATTAGAAATTATAATATATTTATGAATAAAAGATTATTTAACTTATTGATATTGAAATTATTAATTTTTTTTAATTGATAATATTAAATTTTTTTTAAATACATATCACTTATTTTTCTTTAGTTAAAATTGTCTCTTAAGTGCTTAATGTTAATTTAAATTTTTTTAGATAACTGTAATTAAAAATTATATTTTATTGAATTAGCCAGTCATTTAATAATTTAATTTTCCTTTTTATAAGTAATTAATTTAAATGTGACATTTAATTTGCTTATAAGTGATTTATTTATTTGAAATATCTTATAATGACATTATAACGACAGTTTTTACATCTGTTTATCTAAGGAAATATTGAATTTCATTATCTTATTACAGATAAAACTGTCTATTAGTAATAGCCATAGTAAATGCATTGCAGCAACTGATTTTTATCTATCAGAACTTTATTTAATTTTTGTCATTTTTATTTTGCAACTCAACAAACATTAAAAAATTCACTTTCAACAAAAACAAAATATAATTGAAAAAAAAGAGTAAAAGCTTAGTCTATCAAAAGTCTCATAATCAAATAAACTGTACAGGTGTACAAGAGACAAAAAAACCTTAAATTAAGATAAAGCTTGTATTTACACTTCATAACATGCAATTAAAAAAAAAAAAACCCATCTTACAGTTTTACACATGATAAGCTCTCTCCGCAAGCATAGCTCCAAAATACTTTCATTATAAACACAAGTGTTCAGTCGCAAAATAAAGAGTGCAAGTTGCAAGCGCGTAAGCTTTAACATTTTTTTCATCCACCTATATACCTATTATAATAATACACAATCTGACTAATACCTAATCTTTTTATAGCACACTCCATCCGATCATCGTAGACGAAAAGAAAAAAAACAGGTCGCAAAAATAGAGCACCACATTTCATTGCTCCATTTAGTAAACTAAGTATCAAAGAAAAGAAGAGAAGGATGAACTTACAGCTGTTGTAAACAAAAGCGCGACGCCAAGACTTGACAACATCGCATTTTCTCGATCAGTCGAGAATGTGACGTCAGACAATATTAAAAGGCGTTAGAGGAAGAAAGATAGAAGAGAGTAAAAAAAAAGGAGAACGCGCGCGCGCGCGTTTCTGCCTCCTCTCTCTCTTTCTCTTTCTTCATGTCAGAGAGGTAAAATAAAGTATAGGTAGTGGGGGTAAAATATATAGGTAGATAGGAGCGCTGTCGACCGTGTCCTACGCTAATACACCTCATTCCCTTTGAAAATGGCCGCTTGAAAAGTTGAGAAATAGTTCTTGTTCGTCAAAATCGAGCGATCATTTACAGTATTTTTGCGTACACTTTCTGCGAGATAAAATCGTAGAAATAAATAGAGAGGAGAAGATTAATATTGCAATTAAAAAAGCAGAGTTTATTATATAAATTGGAAATCATGGAATCTTACTACGGATCGGAAGTTGAAAAATTAAGTGTCTACAATAGTAATATCATTTTTGCTGCTGCTGCTGATTCTGATTGTGTTAACGACGACTTTATGATCAAGAATAAATCTGCAGCAGTTAGACATACAAAGTTTGTATTGAAAAAGAAGAAATTGTCATCCTGTGCCGTTGAAAAGTTGTCTTCTATCAAGCAACCATTAGCAGTAGCAGCAATTCACGGGATTTATCTTCAACAACAGCAACAACATTGTCACGCCCGCCGAGATCGTCCTTGCAGTAAGTGTATATTTCTTCACACGCTGTGAAAAAAATAAAAATGTCTCCCTCCCCCCCCTCTTTTTTTTCTTTTCTCTTTTATAAGCAAGGCCATAAGCATACATACAATATATTCGTGATCGAGATATATATTTTTATTTCGTCAATGCTTACGTCTATATATATTTCTCGTGGCCCATAATTCATTTACATATCCGTACACGCTTTTCATCATAAAAATGTGCGCACGCGTTCTGCGTGTATGACTTTACCATCTCTTTATCGCTCTTTCTCTCTTTTTCTAAGCATATACATAATAAAATATGCCTTCTGCTCTCTGCTACCTACGCCATAATATATGAGTAAATGTATATAGATATATATATTTATTGGGTTGTGCGTGTATAATAGCAGCTGCGCCATGCTTTTTCGCGCGCTAAACACACTTTTTCCTCCCCCGCTTTTTATGTGTATTATTATATGTGCTGTGCACGCATGAGAAACACGAGGAAAAGCTGTTTATTGATTTATTTGGAGTTGGAGAGATGCGTCGATAATAAGTTTCGGAGCGGAATCAATTTTGATTGTTTTAGAGGGTATAGCGTGGGTGGAAAAAAGATCATGTTTTATATGGAAATCTCAATTTACTCCGTATAAAGGTGCATGTTGTATATATATATTAGAGATTGTGGTCACGATGACTGACCGCTATGACGTTGTGCGCAGCGCGTTTTGTTTACGTGAAATGGCTGCTATATGCTTCGCGTATACTATATATATAGGTATAGATTGCGTTTTGTTATATACGCGCAAAACTGCACACTTCGGATTCTTTTCTTTCTTTTCCTTTGTTTTTACAATTGGTTGGATTTGTTGTTGTGGCGAAAAGGAATTTTAATGATG
>JAPYZE010003630.1:0-12418 GCA_030522805.1 Leptomastidea abnormis | reverse complement strand
TGGTGATCTGAGCCTTCTTAACTTGTTCCCGTGGTGCGTATACTATTTTTCATCATCTTCCGATCAGGAAGTGCAGTTGAAATTCGCACAGCTGATCGGAAGTGATGAAAAATAGCTTTTTTCAATACAAGAGCAAAAAAGTAAATATTTATCTCTGCTTTTTAACGTGTTGCTCGTAAAATTTGGCTCTATGTATGGTTAAACCTAGCTTTGTATAAGGACTATCAAAAAAACGTTTGTTATTTTTCAAAAGAAATTTTTCACATTGTTCTTATTTTTAAATAGTTCATCGTATATTATTTCGAATTGTATATTTTATTTATTTCTTTTACAATTTTGATTATAGCGTAGCACCAAGAAAAATTATTTTTTGCAATTTCGTGCGCAAAAGTTACTTTTGAATGATGCCTTTTGCGCCCTTGCTATGAAAATAACTATTTCGATGTTTTATAAAATTTTACCTTAAAAATTTTTTTCGATAAAGTTTTTTAAAAATTTCAAACTTTACCGTTTGTTATCTCGAACAGTAAACGATATCAAAAAAATAACATATGGTTCTTTGAATAATATATTTTCATAATCAGTTTCCTATACATGAATACAAGCTCAAATTGCGCCGAAATTGTAATCTTTTCACAAAGAAGACGTGTATATAAAGTCGTGGTAAACGCAATGCTAGTCAATACTTTTTGTTAATCGATAGCGTTAACATCGTAAGACTTTCAAAGAATAAATTCTTCTTGATCTTTTTCTTTTTGATACTCTTTTTTTAACCAATCATGGTTATTAAATGTACGTATCTGGCGCTGCTGCTTTTCGTTGGCACCCAATTTGCTGCAAGTGAGTATAATTCGAATTTATTTTAAATTTTTTAAAAGTATTCTTTTTTATATAAATGGAAATATTTAATTTTAAGATGATAATTTTTTTTTTAACAATAATATTTAAATCATTATTTTTTCTGATTCATATTGCATAGTTTTAAAAATCATAATTGGCTATAAAATTATAAAATTTAAATGACTATGAATTCTCAATAGTACTACATCATGCACCTGGAGAGGTAAAGTAAAGGAGGTCCCAGATCACCTGGTGATCTGAGGCTTCTCTACTTTCTCCCGTGCTGAGTATACAATTTTTTTCGTACTCACGGCGAAATAAGTATTTTTTCTAATTAGCCCCGAATAGAAAAGTATACTTTTTTCGACGAGGGTATGAAAAAAAAATAATTCCTGTGTATATATTATTTATATTTAACTTTAACATATTGCATATGCTTATAATAAAAAATGCAATATGATATAAATCTATTCTTAGCATTGAATAAAAAATATGAGTTAACTTGAAATTTTTTTTGCTGTAACATATGTATATATGTTACTAACCCGGTCATGCAAAATATATTCTTAATTTTGTACATCAAATTTTATCTTAATGCTTAAGAAAAATCTCGAATATTATCAACAAATAATATAAAAACTTATTTTATAATATGAAATCATAATTTAAAATTGACGTATCGTAGGCTTAGAGCAAGAAGGTTCCACAGATTTTGATGAGGCAAGATAGTTCCGTTTCAAAATTAGAAGCAAGACAGTGCCATTTCAAAAGAGGGCGCAAAACAGTTCTATTTTAAAAAAAAGAGTCAAGAAAGTGCCATTTCAAAATTTTTTTTTAAATGGCACTTTCCTGCCATTTAAAAAAAAACTTTTCTGAAATGGTACTTTCTTGCCCCTTATTTTGAAATGTCACTGTCTTGCCTTTAATTTTGAAACAGAACTATCTTGCCTCATCAAAATCTGTGGAACCTTCTTGCCCCAAGCCGACGGTATTACTCACATAAAAACTTACGTATGAATTTATCTAAATGCATGTAAGAATATTTTTTTGTAATTTTGAGCTTAAGGACATGCTCTTAATCGACGATGATTCCTACACCTGATTTTACATTATTCGTCGCGAATTTTCATATTTGTTAAAATATCTTTTTGGCGCACAATCTAAATGACTCATAGATTGTGCGTCAACTGAGATATTTTGAAAAATTCACAAATCCACGCTGAATACTGCAAAATCGTCAATTGTGGGTAACTATGGGGTTACGGTACAACTAGAGCATGCCCTTAAGGTAAATTTATAAAAAAACAAAATTCGTTTGTAAAATGCACTTTTTCGCACTCTCCTAGATAATGTCGTGCAAGTGCGTAAAAAGTGATGTTGCTTATTTTGAATACTGATTTTATTGATTTTATCACTTTACGTCCTAATACTTTACTAGCGAGTTTTTTGTTAGACATACAGAATACTCATGTTCGGTTTTACCAAGCATTTGTCCTACTCGATCAGCTCTATGAAAAGATGTACTTTACGCTCTTGCTTCGAAATATGTTATTATAAAAATTAATTCGTTTAGTCTATTAAAAATTTTTTTATAAATACCTAAAGAGCAAAAATACAAAAGGTATATAGATTGCCTGATAACTGCTCTTGTTATAAGTAAGCGATTCTTCATCATCCCCGACCAGAAATTTTTTCATCCGTATACAATGGTCATGTTATTCTTGGCCAGGGTATAATGAAAATAAATAAACCTACTGAAAGTTAATAAGTTTGACACGTAGTTGTAATATTTTGTTATTGTTTTTCGAGATTTGATGTTTTTTTTTTTGCATGAAAAAATTATTTTCAAAGTTTGTATCGCACTTTAAACGTGAAAAATTATGGATACCTACAATGTGTATTTAAGAACCAATAATTATGCTTATAACAGTTTCTGTATTTCTTACAAAATTACTTTTTTAAATTTTTATCAAATCATTTATGAATTATTTTAGAATAATTTATTTAAATTTTGTCCTAATTTTTTTTCTCAAAAAAAAAAGTAATTCTTTTAGTTTTAAAAATTTGAAAAGTTTCATTTCGATGTTGCAATATAAATTTATGACAAGTCTGAAGCTTACAATTTTAACAATATTCTTTGTAATGTTTTAAACAATTGTTGAGTTTTAAAAAAATATTTTCAAAAATTCTTACGGAAGTTGCTACTTGAATAAAAATATCTCATTTGAATAGAGCGCACACTTAAATTACGCACAATTTTTTCCCATCTGGCGATATCGTCAACGCGTTGACGGTTTGCTCAAATAATCGCAACCTTGGTAAAAGCCAACTGCGTCTTTACTATTATTTGAACAGATATTTTTCAATTTTAATGTCATATTGAGCAATTTTGTCTTATTGAAATTAAAATAATATGTCGAAATGTCTCGAATAAAAGTCATTAAAAATTTCGTCCCGGATAAAAGAATAAAACAAACATTGACATCTCCAAATTTTTTTTTTCCATGAAGTAAAATGAATATTTAATTAACATGTTACATATTTCATTATATTTTCTTAAGAATACATTCTCGCGATTGGTTCAAAAATCAACTAATGATGTAAGTTAAAAGTAACAATAACTCTTATTGACATTTTTTGATAAACTTTTTTGAATTTTGTACAATATCAACTTTTTATGAAAATACTTGTATTTACTAAATTATTGAAACGTTAGAAAGTCACTGTCCTTATTCATAAAAATAATATAAATATAGTTGTACATTCCCATCGAGTAGTAAATTTTATCCCACATGTCGGTTTTATAGTTTTGCCAATAATTTTTTTTTGCGAAATTTTATACACGACTAATGTAATGTGTAGGAATAAAAAACTAATTAACAAATTAAAATCAACTACTGAGAAGCATAGATCTACCGAACAAGCAGAAATTAGTATTCTGTTATTTTATTCTTTTGAATATCTCTTTACCAATGCCTTATAATGTTTTACAAAGTTTTTTAATTTTCAATTATGTTGTCAAATATTAGTAAGACCCTTTTTTTCATCTAAATTTTCTGCAAAGCTTCAAATAATACTGCGAAAGATGATTAGATTAATTTTTCGTACAACGTATTAAAAATTCATGAATTTTTTATTCCATTGTCACAATTTAACATTTAGTTTCAAGTAATTAATATACATCGAAAAACTAGTATTAAAACATAACTAAACAAAAGCGATGATTGACAAAACTAACAATTGTCAATAAATTACACAATATTTCATTAATAAATATAAATTTATTAGCAATTATTGCAACATTTAATGTCTAAATTAATGAAAACTTTTTATTTAAGCTAAGTTGATAAACGTGATTTTGATAAAAGTATAAAATCTTTGCTTTTTTTTTCTAGGTAATAATGTTGCACCTGTTTATGCAACACATTACTTACCAGGTACTGGACAGAATTATGGACAATATGCTCCACCAATGAACAGAGCAAATGAAGGACAGAATTACTCTCCTTACCCAGTTAACTCATACAATCAAAATCCAGTGTCTTATAATCCTTATCAAAATTTAATTCCAACTAATAATAACTACGACACTCAAAAATCAATAGAAAGTTATCAACACTTGATTCGAGAATTTATAGAATCTCAAAAACAACAACTAAAGCAATTCGAGGAAAAACTTGGACTTCGTGTACCAGGGTATAAATACATCATACATTAAAATTAGGGCTGTGACTTTGACTATTTGATTTTTTTCTTTTTCTTCAAATAAATCAAATTTTATGAAATATTTTATAATTATAAAGTATGTAGAGTCTTGGAAAAAAAAAGTTAATTATTTTCTACTATTTGAACGGATATTCGAATATGAAATCCGGATATTCGATAATTTTATTGGAATATTCGTTTTTCGATTAGTGAAAATTCGATTTTCTTTTGAGGATAGAAGAAAATGGTTTCATTTTTTTTTTTTACAAAATTCATTTATATTTTTCAACTTTTTTAACAAGTTTTATTTATTTAAAAAAAGGGATATTTAGATAATATTTAAAAAATTAAATATTATTGACTCTTAGAAGTCCCAGCCCTAATTAAAATTTATTTATATTATCACATTATATTAAACAATATTCTTATAATTTTAAGAAAGAACTTAATTTCTTAATAATTTTAATTATGATATTAGAAACTATTATACAATAATTAATAAAGTATAATTTTTTTTTCCAACAGAAATTCTGAACTAGCCAATCACGTTGATCCTGCTTTTGGACGTGTTGGAGGTTCCGGTGTGGGTTCTGGTTACAATAATGGCCCTGCTTATGGAGGTGCTAATGGTTATGGAAGTGCTCACAATACTCGTTTTGGAGGTGTATCTGGTGCGCATGGTGCAGCAGGTGCTGGTGGTTTTCAAGTTACTCCAGGTTATGAAGGTTCGTCAGGTGCTCCGTTTGTTCAAGGAGGTAATTACCAAGGGCCTCCTTTTGGTGTACAAGGTAACAATCAAGGTGGTCCATCTGTTGGAGGAGGTAATTACCAAGGTGCTCCTGTTGGTGCACAAGGTAACAATCAAGGTGGTTCATCTGTTGGAGGAGGTAATTACCAAGGTGCTCCTGTTGGTGCACAAGGTCCCAATCAAGGTGGTCCATCTGTTGGAGGAGGTAATTACCAAGGTGCTCCTTTTGGTGCACAAGGTCCCAATCAAGGTGGTTCATCTGTTGGAGGAGGTAATTACCAAGGTGCCCCTGTTGGTGCACAAGGTCCCAATCAAGGTGGTCCATCTGTTGGAGGAGGTAATTACCAAGGACCTCCTTTTGGTGTACAAGGTCCCAATCAAGGTGGCCCATCTGTTGGAGGAGGTAATTACCAAGGTGCTCCTTTTGGTGCACAAGGTCCTAATCAAGGTGGTCCATCTGTTGGAGGAGGTACCAATCAAAATGCCCCCGTTGTTAGAGGAGGTAACAATCCAAATGCTCCCGTTGTTAGAGGAGGTAACAATCCAAATGCTCCCCCTGTAAGAGGAGGTAACAGCCAAGGAGCTCCCGTTATTGGAGAAGCTGGCAATGGAAGTCTTCCTGGTAATTTTGATTCTCAAGAACATTCTAATATTTCTGATGCTGCTAATGTTTCTAAATAATTTTATCCGATAAGAATATCCTATGTTTTGATTAAATATTAAATATATTATCTTTTCACTTTTAATTAAAGTAATTGATTATAATGTTAACCATATAATTTCTTAAAATGATTAATCCTTCTACGTTGTGTGAAAAACTATAAGAAAATAATTTTATATAAATTCTTAAAAAATTAATAATTAATGATGTACTATTTCTATAAATAAAACAACTTCAATGGAACATGTAATACTGTATTTTATCAATGTAAAATGAATCAATAAAGTAATTTTATCAAAAGCCAAAATTATTGATTGATAAGTATGCCCCGATGTAAAAACAAATTTACAAACTCATTAAAAAAAGTAAATAAATAAATGAAATTGGTTCATTTATTAAAAATAATAAAATATTAATTATTTGCTATTAATAAATGAAATTATTACTTTAATTACAATTGTAATCATTAAAACATTGTACTTTTTTTAAAATACTTAATAAACATTTTCAAGAATTTAATTTTTAATCTAAATCGTGGACCAGTCTGTAGAGCGCTAGTCGTACATAATTTGGAGACCTGGGTTCAAGACTCGGCATCTGACGATCGGGACAACGCGGCTTGAGGAGTCTTATAGTTTCGGTTTTCCGTTTGATTTGTAATCCGGCGGTAAATGAACTACGAGACACCGTATTTATGTGTAAAGATGTAGTATGGGTGAAAATTTGGTTATAATTCGTAAAAGGGCACTCGTGCCCGTAAAATAAATAAATAAATAAATGACTAGTTTCTTAACGATTTATTTTTATTCATTAACAAAAACAATAATATAGTTTTTGATATTCCAACAATATTTTATTTTAGTAGCAGTTGAATATATTTTATGAAACACTTATATGATATGTCAATGACTTTACCTGGTATGATATTTAAAAAAGTAATTATAAATTTATTAACTGCTTTATTTACGAATTATGATTAATGAGCTTAGACGACTGCTCTTATATCTGCACGAGCAATCATTTAAATATCGTAATAAAAAAAATTCGCAATAATTAGCTAAACGCGCACTTTCTTACGTAACTTTCTGAATAAATGCTAGGTCTATCTGTATTTACAATCTTTTTACTGAAAAATAAGGGCAAATTTTAAATTTGGTGAGTATAGAGCACGTCGTAATTACAAAAATCATGAAAATAATGAAAACACTCCTCCGTACGTGATAATGACCCATCAACGGAAAAACCAAGAGATAATATTATAAAAAAAAGAAGTATTTGGATATACAAATTACACTTGAAAAGATGGTTTATAAAGTTCTTTCGATATTTTCAACAAGGCGCGTCAAACAGAGTTATTGTATATAGAGTACAGAATATATAAACAACTTTTAATAATAAGTTACTGAAATTTAAACAAAATTATATTTGTAAAGAAATACGTTTAAAAAATATTTATGAAAAGTAAAAACTATCATTTAAATCTTCAAAGCAAATGTAAATTTTTAAAACTATAATTTTGATTGTTACAATAAAAAAAGAATTTGAAAATTAAGAACTGATCTTTATTTACACACGTAATTGTATTTCGAAATACTAAGTTTGATATGTTTGCTAAAATAACTAATGCTTGGAAATATCGATTCTTTGTTTTTTACACGTGGACGAAAATCACATCAAGATTTTTTTTTACTTTTTTTTTGTGACTTTTTGCCTTTTTTGTGACTTCTGATTTTTTCATGACTTTTATGACTGTTTTGTGAGATTCCTAAATTTTGAAAATTTTTACAGACTTTTTTTGTGACTTTTTTGAGTGCGTATCTCCTCGGCATAATAAGTGCTCTCACACTGTAGACACGTGTTTCAGATTAATATTTAAATAAAAATAAAAATGTACATCTTATTGAGCATTACGGAAACGAAAAAAATTCATTCCAATAATAATAGTTGCCATGATCATAAATTCCTAGATATCATATACGCCTTTCCATAGATCGTATGAGCATTTCCATATTATATCTATCACATCACAAAATTTAAAGTTAAAATGTTGTCAGTATCCTGAAAAAATTCAATTTACAGTAAAAAAAATTATTACTGTCCAGAAAGGTAATGTTACACTTAACAAATTCTGTATTTAGAAAAAAAGGCTAATATTATGAAAATGAGTTAAGGGAATTTTTGTCTTCTCTTATCATTAAAAAACAGTTTACCAAAGCATTTTGAAATCCGTCACTCACAGGTCTGACTGTCTGTGATTAACGTGTTCGTCATCGTCATTCTAAAAATCGGAGTTTAAAACTTAAAAATTTTTTCTGTGTTTCTTCCGGAATAGGAGAAAATTCTGGGAGTAGAAGCTCTCGCGCTCAACTGAAACGCTAACGTACATATCAGCTGAAGCTGCTTTCTGTATAGGGGAGAGCGGAGCAGGACCGGCAGGGCGGGTCGAACCGTCGTAGGCATTAAAATTAATACTGATGCATAAAACAATTCGATTTTTGGGTAAATTTAATCAGATATGCTTGTAGTATTTTTAGATAAAATTTTAGGACAAAAAAAAATAAGTAATATTAATAAATAATGAAGTTAAAAATGAGAAGTCAAAAAAACAGTTGGAATTGTTTCGAAATTGACGTAGTACGACCACAAAACAATGTTTTTTATAGTTAAAACTATGCGCGTTTGGAAGATTGTTGTTTATCAATTATTTATTTTTTATTGTATTTAAAAAATATTATACCAGCGCGCGTGTACAATTCTAGTAACTGAAAAAAAATTTTTTGTTTTTCGAGACCTTCAAAATGTCGCTGCTTCCCGAACTAAAATGCAATATGATCGTAGTTGCAATGCCACTGTGCCAGGGCAACAAGCCCTAAACATGGATGTAAACGGTGAATAAAATTTTTTAAAATTTATAAATCACAAGTGGATAGTAGATAAGAAAAAATAAGGAAGAAACTTATGCAAAAAATTATATTGTTGTGAATGGCGCGGTTCAAGTCGTTATAACGTTCGATCGTGAAGTTGCTGCGAGTGAAGTTGCTGCATAAGACTTTTAGTGTGAGATGTTTGTGTTGTTGATTTTTGACATTAAAAACTTAGAGTTTTTTTTGGTTAATCTTGTTGGTTGACGAAGTTGATACGATTATTTCTATATTCTTTTTAAATAAATTGTTCTTAGTTTTATCATTTTATAAACATTGTATATTTTATTTTAAATTACGATTTGGGTTTAACAATATTATTTTATTTACAATAGTTTTAAATTTACAAATTTTTTTTAACATTTTCAATTTTTCATCGTGAATAAATCACTTAGACAATTTTATAATTATCATATATTCGAAAATATGGTATGATTAACACATCGAGATAAAAATTAATTGATATTAATTATAGTTTATTTCAGGTGTCCTTGTGAAACATTCATTTAATTAAACTAAATAAATATTAGAAATAAATGACATTTATTTATTAACAATCTACAAAAATGAAAAAAAAAATTATAATTTAATTTTTTTATTTTGTTGATGGAAATGTTTAATCATAAAAATACTAGAGATAAATATTTATTTATTATTAAAAAATTTACTTATCAGTGTGCAATATTAATACTTTTATATATACATAACATTTAATTAAAATAGCACTAGGTATAGTGTGATCTGTACATCAATTTTTAGAAGTGTGACTTGATAACGAAAGAATAAAAAATGGATATTTATTATTAAAAATTTTGTTAAGTTTAAAAATTTACAAAACTTGTTTATAAGTAAAAATTTTTGTTAAAATTCATTTTTACAATAAATAAAAATATTATAAACAATATTTACATATAATTCTCAAAAAAGTGTACATAATTATATCATACTTTTATTAAAAAAATCATTAATTATTATCTCTCTTCCTTTTTCTAAATTTTTTCGTAGAATCGTCATGAAGGATTGACGATTTAATGAGAGATATACTTTTTAAATCTCTCATACTCAAATAATTAAAAATTTTATCACAAATTAAATATGGTAAGATATCGTTAAAAACAATAAAACAATCTTGCAATAGAATAGCTCTTTTTATAGCAATTTCCAAATGATTCATTAATTTATTTGAATACAATGGCAAGGTATCGTAACTACATATTTCTGATTTACAAGCTTCAATAAATTCTTGATTGCGCCCTAAAGCAGCTAAAGCATTAGATCGTTTTGATATCAAATTAAAATACGTTATATTATCAATAATTTTAGTCTTTTTCATTTTATCAATCTCATTTAAGCAAGATTTTTCTTTTTGTTTTAAATTACCAAATCGTATTAAAGTTTCCAAAATTTGTGGTTGAACATATATTTTACTACAATTTAACAAAACAATATATTGAATCAATATCGAATTTTTCACATAAAGTTTATATATATTGTAGCCACTAATATTAGCATTGCGCATCAAGAGTAATTCAATAATTTTGTCATTTTTAGCTAGCACAGCCAAATCTAAAGATGTGTACCTAAACGCATAAAATCCACGACTATTGTCAATGACTGCATTGATATCGGCTCCTGCATCGAGAAGGGTCTCGATTATATCCTCATCCGCCCCTGATTTTATGGCCACGTGGAGAACAGTAAAACCATCGAAACCATCACATTTCGTACGTACCTCGAGTTTTGCATTACGTCGAAGCATTAGTTGAATAATTTCCAGGCCTTTCGGATTCATTGCAGCTAAATGCATAGCCGTAGATTTATGTCGATCAGGTATATTAATAATATCAGGCTTAGTTAATGAAAGCATAAGTTCAACGGCTTCGCAATTTCTGTACATCAAGGCCGTATGAAGAAGATCGACACTGCAGAAAACGTCAGGAGATGCGCTAAGTTTGAGCATTGAGCGAACTACGTCGTTGCATGAGTTTCTTATGGCCATTTCAAAAAGTTCAGGGTTGGAGTCGACATTTTTAAGACAACCATGTTTAATAAGCCACTTTCCTATTTTATCACGTTCCCATGTCAGAGCGGTTATCAATAATGATTTACTTGTCTTTTCTGAAGCAGCAAAATCATAATTTGATCTACGGACTAAGGATTTAACTTTTGCAAGATCATCCTTTATGACAGCTTTGTCAATATCACGCCACATCATTGCGAGACTCAATAATTTTGATTAATATAGTTTTTCACTTTATAAAACATAACACGGTATATACTTGCACTGCGTGAGCTCCAACTTTACTTTTTTATATGCTAAAACAAGTTGTGTTTCTACTTTTTTTTTTTTACGGTATTGATCTTCACTATTATGTTAGAAGATTTATCAGAAAAACATTTTTTCAAGATAATTCCTAGATTCACTAAAATATTATGAGTCTTGCTTATAGCACAATAATCTACAGTTTCTAAAACAGATCCGTCCATACTGTTGCAGCAGGTATTGTACTGTAAAACTGAAAACCTATACTGAACTGAGACCTGACTTGGTCTACAGTTTCTGCTAGAAATGAAAAAAAAAGAAAACGCCCTCTATTTCAAAAAGAAATAATACTGACACTATTACACTAATTGAATAAGATTTTTTTTTCCACGAAATTCAAATTTACAAAAATATAAAAGTAAAGCAAATTTGCAAATAATATTTATAGAATTCAATCAAAAATATTTCTGATTACTTTTAGATGAAATAATTGTTACTGATAAATTTTCTAAAAATCTTTTTTACCTATTTCCTTTTGGGAAAATTATATTTAAAGTTTCAAAAAATATTAAAGATATTGTAAAAAGGTTTAACTTTCAAAATATTCAACAAATCGGCGTAAAATTTTAAATTTTTAAATATATATATGTAGAAAAATTAAAATAAAAATAAAACAGTCAAATCTATCATTGAAAAACGCTAGCTGCATACGAAAGATAATCTCACAAGGGGAAGGTCTCACCTTTGGGAGCTAGATTTTGACCAAACTTGGGGAAATTGCTCTTTGTTGAAAAAAAAAATACCCCTGTTTTTTTTTTTTTGTCTAATACAGGCCTTTTTTTCAGATTTACAGAGTAATATATAAATGTATCAACGATGCTTCTTTCTGGTTTATCTTAAATAAGATTAGTGATAGATAAAATTTAAAGCTTTATTTTGAAAGTTGAGAAAATTACCTTTAATTTGATATGTTATATGTTGATAAAATATTTATTCTATCGAAAATTACAATAGATCTTAAATAATGATTTTGTTATATGGTTTTACATATGGTTTTTGCATGCAAAGTTAAACTATATTAACATGGAATAAATGCATAAAATAATCATCATTTTTCATTTACTGTAACTTTTGATAGAATGAATGGTTTATCAACATATAACAAATCAAATTAAAGGTAATTTTCTCAACTTTTAAAATATACCTTTTAATTTTATCTATCTTTCAAGATAAACCAGAAAGAAGCACTACTGATACATTTATATATAAATATATATTAG
>JAPYZE010003629.1:0-13684 GCA_030522805.1 Leptomastidea abnormis | reverse complement strand
CCTGTAGGTCGGGAAAAAAGGCCCATATTAGACAAAAAGAAAAAACAGGGGTACTTTTTTTTGTAACAAAGAGCAATTTCCCCAAGTTTGGTCAAAATCCAGCTCCCAAAGGTGAGACCTTCCCCTTGTCAGTATAAAAGCTGGAATGATAATTTTATAATCAATTTAACTTTTTTCGTCCCTTCTTGACCAGTTGGAATTTACTCAAAAAATCCCGCAAAATTTTAAAATTGCTGCAACTTGCAACTTAGCTGGCAAAAATCGGTATTGGACGCTTCATAAGATACAATTGTTCAGGTCGATTCTTGGACGTCTCTTAAAAATAGAATGCTGATCGAGAAAATCGCAAGTTTCTAGCTTCAAAACTAACAAGGAGAAATTGTGGTGTTTTGGAGCTGGATTTGACCCGAACTTAAGAAAAAAGTTGCTTGCCATTAAAATAAAAAATGTTAAAGAATTTTATTGAATGACGATTCTTGTCAGAAATACCGAGTTTTTTACGTGTAACTTTATTTTTCTATGCAGTGCTTCATCCGATTTTACCAAAAACACTTTTTATGCAACATAATTACGCTTTGAAGGTCCATAGTTATAAGACTATTTTTTCATTTGTTGCATTTCTTAAAATTATAACTTTCTCTAATAAAATAAAAATAAATTATTACTATTTCTTAATCAATAATCTTACTCATCAATTTTACGACTTTTTATTCTTTTCAATCATCTTTTTAAAATAATAATTTTTGAATTCTATAAAATTAAATTATTAGGAAGCAGCTTGATTCATTTAAGTTTTTTAAAACTTACCACTCCCACTTAAAGTTGTTGATTTTGGTAATTTTTTCCTTGCATCTAACGGAACTGGTAAAGATTCTAGAAAAGCATCATTATCTCCTATTCCAAAGCCTCCAGCTACCATAGCTACTTTTTAAATTCCACTTGCACTGGTTTGAGGACCAAAAGTCTTTTTGATGCTAGCAATCTAAAAATAAAATAAAATAATACAATTTTTCATATATTTGTATTACCTATATTACCAATTAAAATACTAACACCATGCTATATTTTTCTTTATGGTGAGTTGCTATCTGTTTTTCT
This sequence comes from Leptomastidea abnormis, assembly GCA_030522805.1. Taxonomy (NCBI): domain Eukaryota; kingdom Metazoa; phylum Arthropoda; class Insecta; order Hymenoptera; family Encyrtidae; genus Leptomastidea; species Leptomastidea abnormis. The sequence goes on along the minus strand of JAPYZE010003629.1, from coordinate 12,586 downwards.
GTATCAACACTGCACCAAGAAAGTACTACAAGCTTGTCCCCATTCAGCTAATAATAATAACAGCAGTTTATATCTCCAGGTCTGACATCACGTCCTAAACCAGCATAATCAACTACTAGCTGAGAATTTTTCTGATCCAACTTTCCATGTTCAATATCAGCATAAACAGTTCAATTATCAAGTTTTCCAAGTCTCTAACATTTTTACAATCTAGTTCTTCCAGAAGTACTGAATATGGTATGATTTTGTTGCAAGAGAAACAATATTCAAATTTTCTTTTGTTCTGGGGTAAGTTCCAACAGATGGCTTTTGTTCTAAAGGTACTGTTTACATGTACAATATAAAGAGATTTAACGTATTCCAGTATGCAGCATGTGGTTTAGTCTCTAATTTGTTTATATTGGGCATGTTTAAGAGTTCTCTAAATACGTGAATTCCTGATGTTTCTACAACTTGTTTAATTAGTTTTAAGGATATGTCACCTTTGGCAGTTCTGGTCAACAAAACAAATTGCTCAAGTAGATTACTTGATTAATATTATTGGGACATTAAATTATTAATAGCAAGCAAAATATAAGCGAAACCTTATACCTTAAACCTTTACAATCTTTTTTACAAAAAGTAAATAACAACTAAACTGTTGTTTGTTATTTAAATAGTATTTACACATTTTGTGTTGTGTACATTCTATTAGAACATTCTATCAGATATTATTAGCTTATTAAGAAAACTTATTTTATTTTTTATTTTATTTTATTAACTTTACAGGTGGATACTCTTTTTCCATTATTATTTTTACACATTAAACAAGATTAACTTGATTCAGATAAATAACACTCCATTTTTTTTACAAAATAAATATTTAGGTTGATTATTATGAAAAGTAAAAGCTACATACAACTTTTTAGAAATTGTTTATTGAAATATATATATATAGAAAAAAATTATTAATATATTAACAAGCAATATTTATACAATTTTACATTCATTATATTCATTGCTTACATGGTATCATAATTTTAATATCATCCATAAAACTAATATCTTCTATAGAGATTATATGGTTCAAATCTTCTATGTCCAAATAATCAAAAATTTTTTCAGAAACATCAAGAGGCAAAACTTTATTGAAAATTAACAGGCATTTTTTTAATGCGTGAGCTCTTTCTTGTGCAGCAATAAATTGATCTATAAATTGTTCATAGTAATGTGGAAATTCTTTTGATATATCAGCTCTTGATACAACAGCTTGAATTAATCTTTTATTTTTTCCATAACTAGCTAAAGCATTAAATTCTTTGGATAAAATATCATAAAATGAAATACTATCAATAATTTTTGTTTTTTTCATATTTTCAATTTCAAATAAGAAAGATTGTTGAATTTGTTCAAAATTATCAAATTGAGATATCATTGTTAAGATATTAGGATGAACGAATTTCTTCATATATTTTAATAAAACAATAGGTTTTACAAATTCCACCTTTCGATCATTAAGTATACCAATGTTGTCACGACTAAAGTTGGCATTGTGCATTAATAATACTTCAGCAAGTTTGAGATTACAAGACATTATAGCTAAATCTAAAGGTGTGAAATATTTAGTTTCAACATCATCATCATGCTCATCATTTACAGTAAAAATTAAATTATGAGAGGCTCCACCATTGATGTCAGCCCCAGCATTGAGAAGAGCTTTAATCACTTGTTGATCTGCATCCACAACTATTGCAGCATGAAGAGCAGTGCATTTTTTAAATGTTAATTCAAGGTTTGGATTGCATTTAAGCAGTAGGTCAAGAATTTCTAAATTCTTATTTATAACTGCTAAATGTACAGCTGTCATGTTTTTTTTATTATGGATATTTACAATATTGGGTTCAGCTGAGGCAAGTATTAACTTAACTGCCTCGACGTTATAACATTCACAGGCTTCTTGAAGGGCATTGTATTCATACTCGTTGTACAAAGCCTCCGGATGAGCACCACGTTTAAGCATAATACTCACAATATCGTTGTAGAAATGCCTGATGGCAACTTTAAGTGCTTCTTCATTTGACTTACCATTAACTGAACAATTTTGCTCAAGCAGCCACATTGCTATATCAGAATCATCAAGGTACAGTGCTTGTCTTAGTAAGACGCAATTCTCGAGTTTAGGATCTGCAAAATTGTAGTAGGATTTGCGAGCTAATGATTGCACTTTTGCAAGGTCATTCTCTATAATAGCAAACTTTATCTCGTTCTTTACTCTGTCCATACTTCGGCACACTTTTGTTTGGTTTGTATCATTCTGTTCGAGCTCCATAATTACGTTCCAAATTGATGTAAATGTTGGCTTTATCTTTTGAACATCTAATATCTGTAGTTTTATAAACTTTATAAATTAACTTTATTAATGTATAAAAAATCAAAACAGTCGTAACACTCTCTTTGCTGGACAAGAACAGAAATCAAATGCGCTCTTGCAGGCTGTAACTTGCCAGCTGTCCAAGATGGAGGATATAAGAAGCCAGCACCACTTAACTGCTGATTGGTTTAATTTTGGGGTCTTTTGCAAAAACGGTTTACTACACTAAATTTCATTGAAAATAACAAGTTATTGATTTACTCTTTAAATTTTATTCAATTGATGTTAAATTCTATTTGTTCCATTGGTATAGTACACTATAATAAAATTAAATATTTTTAAGAAATATATATACGTAACACTTTATTACAGTAGATATTCTATCGTCTTCAAAATGCCGCAGCTTATGTCTTACGCAAGATTCCAAAAAACGAAATAGTTTCAGAGCAATTCCGACAAATCCTCCTTATTTTTAAATTTAATTTCTCCCGCGCTACCCACAGCACAAATAAATTGCGCGCCGTAGAAAATCGTAGGTAATCCATCCGCAGATATATTAGAATCGATTATAAATTAGATCAGTTTGTTAATATTGACAAATAGATTAAAAAAGAAGTAATGAAGCGAATTTATTGTGGCATTCGCGCGCGCGTCTCGTCTAAAAATCATGTCATCACGTGTTAAATCCAACTTTGTTTACAAATGGCGTCGAGCTTTGTTTTGCACCCACACACTTGGCTACTCCCGATTCGGCTATATTTTTATTGTTGTTGTTGTTATATAAATTACAAGCAAATTTTTAACGATGTCGGAGGATAATGATAAGGATTACGAGATATGGAAGACCGCGAAGAAATTAACCGAGGATATTCAGAATATGGCGAATTACAAAAATTTATATAGAGAAATACAGGTGTGTTTTCAAAACGATTTTTATATAGTAACTATACTATTACGTTCTTTTTTGTGTCTATAATATCTGATGTTTATTTATTTACTTTTTTTCAAATAACTACTCTCTTTGTTGTTTAGAGACTTGTTGCTTCACCTGCTGTGCAAAAGGAAGAATTTAAAAGTACACTGATCAATGCTTTGAAGAGGGAAGGTTTGGAGACTGAAATTAGAAATACTGTTTTTCACTGGAAAAGATCAGATGTGAGTATTTATGTTTGTTTTTGATAAAGCATAATATTCTGGTAATTTAGAATTTGTGGTGTTTTTAGAAACTCACAGAATCGGATAAAAGTGTCAATCCGTACAATGCAGATTTAAGTTATTTGAAAAAAGCTCAAATTCAATGGGAGAGGAGAATTCAAAAATCTTTGAATTCTATGTGCAATGAATTAAACGTTCCCTTGGCCAGAATTCGACCAACTGCTGATAGAGAAGAGTTGGCTGAAAAGTGGAATGAATTGAGCACTTGTGATTTTGGTATTTTATCAAGTTGATTTTGTTTCTTTTTTATTATTTAAATTCTTATGTAGAATTTCATTTTCAGATCTTTCTCAATACAGACCGTTATATGCTCCAAAAGATTTTCTTGAAGTTATTTTTTCTGTGAGGGATCCAACGTTTAAAAAACATCCGTAAGTTACTAGAAAAAAAAGTCATCAAATAAATTTTAAATTTCTCTAACAATTTCATTTCAGAAATGCACTTAACTGGGAGTTCAGTCACATTCAAATTCCTGTAAAAACATTAACTCAGTTGGTAATTGATTATTTATAAAATTAATTTTAGCTATTTTAATGTAAACTTGATTAATTTGTTTTAAAATTATAGAGAGAAGTGTATAAAGAATTATCTGAAGGTGTTTCATTACTCGGTGTTAATGGAAATATTCCTTCAAGTGGAAATTATCCAAATTTTGAAGCTGAAAGAACTCATATTGGTGAAAAAGTATTAATGTCTAATCATGCTCCAATTGCTCAAGAATTTTTGAAACGTGGATCTCCTAGAGAATTAAGAGGAAGACTTTGGTCTCTTGTTTTAGGATCTATTATTAGAGAAAGTGTAATGTACCTAATTTAATTTATTTTATTCTTACTTTATTTTGCTCTGTGAATCAAAACTTGATATGGATTAATTGCAGGATGTTGAATACTATGAAGAATTAAAGGGAATGGTTTTACAATATGATATAATGGTAGATAAATTAATAATAAAAGTGTGTATAATTAATTGAAGTTTCATAAATTAAATAGTTACAGTTATAAAAATTCTCAATTTAAATTTAATTTTACAGGATGTACAACTAACTGCAAGCAATGATGATCAATACTTTGTTTTTGAAGATTTTTTGTACAAAACAATGTTGAGTTTTTCTAGAGATTCTGAAGTTCTTGCTCCTGTAACAACTGATAAAAGTGCTGGAGGTCAAGTCATACATGCTGTTTTACAAGGAAAGCCTGCCACACTTGAAAATACATTGGTTTTTCCTCCAAGTGGAGTTATACCTTTTCATGGCTTCACTATGTATGGTATGAATATTACAATTTAAATCTTGGAAATATATGTTTTACTTTTTATTAAAAATTTATTCTATTATTTAGCAACACCATTTTGTTACTTGTATGATGATCCTTGTGCAATGTATTTTACTTTCCGAGCATTTTATTTGAGATATTGGTTTCGTCTTCATACAGTATCTAGTCATGAACAAGGCATTGTTGCTCTCTGTCTTTTATTTGAGCGGTTATTACAGTGTCATGAACCACAGTTATGGGCTCACTTTAGAAATCTACACATTCAACCGTAAGAAATTTTTAAATATTTTGTTTAATATTTAAAGAACATTTTTTAAATTGCTATTTTTTGACAGAATTAAAATTGTTTTTAAATGGCTCATGAGAGGATTCAGTGGACATCTACCTCCAGAACAATTGTTGTACTTGTGGGATCTAGTTTTAGGATATGACTCTTTGGAAATCATACCACTGTTAGCTGTGACTATTCTTAGTTTTCGTAAAGAAAATTTATTGCAAGTTAATACCCTGCACAATGTTGAAGTAAGTGACCAACAACAGATTTATTATGTTTGTAAGAGTGGGGATATTTTTTTCTGACATGACTATAATTATTCTAGGCTGTATTGGCTGATTTATCATCACTAAAAGTCATGCCATTACTACAATTGAGCCTACTGAAAGACTGATTAATTACTGTGATTAAATCAATTGGTAAAAATATAATATTTCATTTGACTATTTTTTTTTCTTTAATTAAATTATTGTGATTGTTAATACAACTATAAATTATAAATTGTTTAATTTTTTATTTATTAAAAAAGAAAATAAATTTTACAATTAATTGTTATAAAAATCCATGCATTGAAATCACTGTGTTTCAATTTTTATAAAAATCAAAAATTTAAATTGTTCATAATAATTCAAAAGAAATTCTTACATTATAATTATAATAACTTAAAAAAATAAAATAAGTAATAATTTTAAAATAAAATATAAAAACGGTACGATCCACAAAAAGCTCATAAAATAAAACCGACAACGTTTTAAAAGAGAAAAAAAAATACTAACATCCGTCTGACCATCTTCAACTTGTTCTTTAAACCCAACAATCGACCAATCAAAATAAACATCCTCAAAAAAAAAAAAAGAAAAGAAAAAGAAATCTCCATGATCACATCGAACAAACCTCAATCGCACGCTATTACATATAGCCCCTCAAAACTCGTAACTCCGATAAAATACTCATCAATCCACTCACACCCACACGTTTGTTTAGTAGGTATTAATCACACACTTGTTCTTTCGGATACATATATACACGAAGGGGAAACGGAGTTTCGGAGTCGGTTGCTCTCCTCGCGCTTTTTATTACAGTGGAGGGGGAAACGGAGCAGCATACCTATACCTATACGTATACACTGTATATAGTGAAATGAATGAGCGGTACAGTTGCGTCGTCGTCGTGGTCGCGTACACTACATTGAGTTCTCCCGATAGCTCTATATCATCATCGGGGCCTCGCCCCAACACCTTTATGAGTGAGGGAGAAGCAGCAGGACTATTTAAATAAAGGTAAATAATTATTTCATCCCCTTAAAATCCTTTAACAATTTTTTTTTTAACATACGATGGGGAAGTGATCATTGGAATTATGTTTTACATCGCGTGTAACATAAAACGTTGGACGTGAGTGAGGCTGGCAGCAGGACGCCGCTGTTGCCTGCAGCTGGCCACTCCCTGAATATGTGTGTCCCCCCCTTCTTCTTGGTATAACCCGCTGTGAGAGTTGAAAGAATACTACTGCATATGAGTAATCTTCTTTCTCATCGTTGTCGTTTGTGTTAACATGATATTTTTTTTTCATGTGGATTAGGACTTTATTTTGAGTAAACTTATTAGATACGGTAAAAATGGAGCAATGTTTTTGTTATTGTTATTCTTTTTTTTCTGATGCTGAGATTTAAAGTGTTTTGAGAGAAAAATTTTGACTTGTTTTTGTCCTTGTGGTTATGGGCGTGCGCAGGTGTTTTTAAAGACCGTTTTCTGCTGCAGCTGCTCTCGGTTTTGTGTCCTATGTATCCTATGTACTAAATTTATTGCGCTGCGACGATGACAATGGGCAATTGGGCATTTAAAAAAAATAGTTTTTTAAGATATTTAATTTTTAAAAACCCGGAAATGTTTAGAGTGATAAATGTTGAAATGATATTTTTCTTTATTATTTATTTTTCTTATATTAATTTTTAAATTATTATCAAATATAAACATTATAATTTATTTACAATTGCTTACCTGTAATACTAATAAATTTTTAATCTTAAAAAATTTCAGACATCATCATCATCATGACAACACAAGTAGCCGTAGTCCTGCTATTAGCAACATTAACATCAATAACCTGCCAAAGTCTTTATTACAACGACTTAGAGCCACGTTGTCCAAAGCCATGGGTCTCATATCAAGACTCCTGCTATCGTTTCATCAAAAGTTACCGACCACGCGAGGAAGCTCGTCGCAACTGCCAAGCCTACCAAAGCGATTTACTTTCAATAAATTCAGTAGAGGAACATGGTAACACTCTGCGTGAGTTGATACAGCAAGATCCTCAGCATCGCAAATGGTATACCGGAATCAGGATGCAAGGTGGTTACTGGACCAACGAAGATGGTACTCAGCTTGTAAATATGGAAAATGCATTTCTACCTGAACGTTTGGATGCTGTTTATGGGCGTGATTACTTGGTCTACAGCTTTAGTGACGGTTTAAAACGCTGGGGTCTGGAAAAGGTTCAAGGTCAAGAGCCTCATTATTATATCTGCGAAGCACCTGCCAGCAATTTGCACTATCTGATAGGAGACGATCGCACGTATCAGTATGGTATCGAAGTTAACGATCCTCTTAGAATACCTCGTGGACCGTACTTTATCAAGCAGCCAGAAAACAGAGTGTTCGACGTTAGTAAACGTGTCGTTAACAATGACGTTTCGTTGAGTTGTCTTGCTGGTGGTTATCCTGCTCCAACTTATGATTGGTTTAAAGAAGATTTTCATAACGATCGTTTGGTGGCCAGGAGGATCGATCCTTTAGTCAATAGTCGGTATACTCTTAGTGGTGGTACTCTCATTATTTTTAATCCTAATCAGGTAAATATGAATTTCTATTTGTTATTAAATCAAGAGTCTTATTATCAAAAATTACGTATTTCTTTCTTTATTTTTAGACCGAAGACAGAGGCAGTTATCACTGTAAAGCAATGAACGAATTTGGTACAATCAGATCCGAAAGTGTCGAGCTTTCCTTTGGTTACATCTTGGAGTTCAATTTGAAACGACCCGAAGAACGAGGTGACGAACATTGGGGTAAAGCTGTTTATTGCGATCCACCACAGCATTTCCCTGGAGTCAAGTATTACTGGGCAAGAGAAGCTTTTCCATACTTCGTAGACGACGATAACGAGCGACTCTTTGTTTCGAATGATGGTGCGCTTTATTTTTCTGCACTCGAGAAGATTGATCAGGCGAATTACTCTTGTAATGTCCAAAGTACCGCTTCAGACACTGGTCGTAACGGACCTTTCTTCCCTCTTTACGTCAGTCCTCATCGTAAGTATTAACCAAGCAATTTATTTCGCAATCGTTCGCGGATTAGTTATGTGTTTTCAATTTTATTTTTCATTTGCAGCGACGCCGCAGCACGTCAAGTTCCCGAATAATTTTCCTAAAATCTTCCCCGAGGCTCCAATAGCTGGCGAACAGGTCCGCATGGAGTGCATAGCTTTTGGATTGTAAGTACTCAAAATCAATCTTTCTTTTTTACTTCACAATGCTTGACAATTTTTTCTTAAAAACATATCTCTTTTTCCAGCCCAGTACCCTCGTACAACTGGACGCGCGTCGGAGGCGAATTACCTCGTGGCTCCTACCTTATGAACCACAATCGAGTCCTAATTATACCGCGAGCACGCATCGAAGATCAGGGTGAATACGTCTGTCGAGCGCGTAACGAGAAAACTTCGATTAAAAATTCGGTTTACCTGTCGATCCAAGCCGCACCCAATTTCACCGTACCTCTTGCTGACAAGCACATGGACAATCATGGTGAACTAACTTGGGTGTGCGAGGCTTTTGGTATGCCTGATATCACCTATAACTGGCTTAGAAATGGAGAGTACATCGATATGTATAATCTACCTCCCGAGGATCGAGATCGCTATCTTATACAAGATAACGTACTCAAGATCACCTCGCTTGATCCAGAAAAAGATGAAGCCATGTATCAGTGTGAAGCCAAGAATCAGCTCAAGACCAAGTACTCGTCAGCTCAGCTTAGGGTTTTGTGTAAGTATAAGTCAGCTATTCAAGTGAATTACAACTAATCTATGCTTTCTATTGTTAATTTGTACAATTTTTACAGCACTTAAGCCATCGTTTAAAAAACGACCGCTCGAGCCAGAAACTTACGCAGCCGAAGGTGGTAACGTCACGATTATTTGCAATCCGGAAGCAGCACCACGACCAAAGTTCACATGGAAAAAAGACGGTAATGTGCTAGGCAGTGGAGGCCGAAGACGTATCCTTGACACAGGCAGTCTTATTATCAGTCCTGTATCGAGAGACGACGAGGGTACTTATGTCTGCCAAGCATCAAATCAATATGGCAGCGACGAGTCGCGTGGTCGTTTAATTGTTCTAGGTAAGATTTCCTTATATATTTAGTTATATTTATAAATAAATAAAAACAAAAATTCAAAACGATAATTTTCAATTTTAGGTGCGCCAAGATTACTTGAATCGCTGCCACCTCGTATCGTCACAGCTGTCGACCGAAACTTAACTCTTAGCTGCATAGCCGCAACTGACGAGATGTTGGACGTTGCTTATATCTGGATGCACAACGAAATGCGTATTCGCGACAAGGATTTAAAAGCCAATCCCCACATTGTCATCGACGCAGGCAGTCTCTACATCATAAACGCAACTTTCGCTGAGTCTGGAGATTACGAGTGCATCGTAAAAAGTGCGGTAGGACGTATCTCCTCGAGAACTACCATAACTGTCGAGGGTCCACCTGGACCACCGGGTGGTGTACAGGTCGTTAACGTTGCCAAAACGTCGGTTACTCTTTCCTGGACCGATGGCGCTTTCCACGGACGACAAATCACCAAATACGTCGTCGATGCGCGCACCAACTGGAATCGTACTTGGAGTAATCTGACCGAAGGTAAAAATATTGATATATAAATTGTAGCTCTACGTAAAAAAATATACCTACTAATGTGAATGTTTACCTTTTTTGTCAGACAACACATCGTTCACGGAGGTCGATCGATACAACGGTCGCAAGCAAATCTTTTTGGAAAACGTTCTTCACCCGTACACGATTTATGAGTTCCGAGTATTAGCAGGCAACGATCACGGATACGGACCACCTTCAATCCCCTCGCCTCAATACAGCACACCCTCAGACAAACCAGCCCGAGCACCAGCAAACATACGAGGCGGTGGTGGTAAAATTGGTGATCTCACCATCAAATGGGATACGCTTAAACCAGCCGAACAATATGGACCCGGAGTATTTTACAAAGTTTACTGGCGCCGTAAACGTGGCGAGAGTGAATTCCAATCGCTTGCTCTTAAAGATCATGGCAATGTTGGTACAGCTGTTGTACAGATTCAACCTCAGTACTATTATACCGAGTACGAGGTACAAGTACAGGCAGCTAATGACATTGGATATGGACCTAAATCCGAGATCGTTACTATATACAGTGCTGAAGACATGCCACAAGTAAATTTTTTTCGTTATTTTAAAAATTTTAATGTTTTGTTTCAATTTTTAACAAATTTAATGTTTCCAATCAGGTCGCGCCACAAAGGGTTTATGCTATGTCATACAACGGAACAGCTTTGAATGTGACTTGGGATCCGATCGAACAAACTCGCGAACGTGTTCGTGGTAAGCTTATCGGTCATCGTATCAAGTACTGGAATGAAGACAATCGCGAAGAGGATGCCGTCTACTATTTATCACGTACAACTCGACCTTGGGCAATTGTCGTCGGTCTTCAACCCAATACCTACTATTATGTCAAGGTAAAATTTTCGTTCCTTATGTGTGAGAAACAAGTTAGAACTCAATGTGATCTTTAACTCTTTTTTTTCTTTAATTCAAGGTAATGGCTTATAACTCGGCGGGTGAGGGTCCAGAGAGTGAACGTTTCCGAGAGCGTACATACAGAAAGGCACCACAAAATCCACCTTCTTCGGTTCACGTATTTGGCCGCAATCCAACTTCGGTCCGCGTCACCTGGCGCTACGTCCAAAATGTTAAGGATGAAGAACCAGTCATTGGATTCAAGATACGCGTTTGGGAGACGGATCAAGATATGAGTACGGCGGTAGATACACTTGTACCTACTGGTAAAATCGAGGCCGTAATCGAAGGTCTTGGCGTTGGCAAAGAATATTATCTACGAGTACTGGCTTACAGCAACGGTGGTGATGGACGTATGTCCAGTCCAGCACATAGGTTTAGGATGGGAGACGCATCGGATTATGGTAATGCAAGTTCTAGGAGTAAATTTGATGTCATGATCGGTTTAGGAGTGATGATATTTTTAAGAGTATTTTGGAGTGTTTAAGGGAGGAGTAGTTTTTAGCTACTGGTTTCTAATTGAGCACAAATATTTTTTTTTTAATGACAGTTGTGCCAAGCCAACTGATTTTTACCTGATTGCAAACGACGAATCTCAAACCATTACTAAATGTTTATTATTGCATTTTTATTTTAACAATTAATTTAGCTTTAATTTTAAAGATTTTATGTGCATTGACAAGTACAATTATTTTCAAGTTTAATTACCTTTGTAATATTACATTTTTTAGATTTTGATATTAGGTTCAAGTAACTTGAAACTAAATATTAACAATTATTGATATTTAATTTTTAAAAATTTACAAAATTTAGATAATACTATGATCTGAACCTTATAAGCACAATATGGCTTCTGCTATTGCTTGTAGGTCATTAATGAATAAATAAATAATGCACAATATGAATAAACTTAAAATTAGGACCAAACAGAGCCTTAATAAATACAGAGATTAAAAAATGTTTTTTTACTAAAAGTAAAAAATATTTTCTTTTCCAGAGTCTAATTAAAAAGTTAAAATTATATTGAATGAAAATGCTCTAAAGTTTTGATATTAAAAAATTATTGAAAAATATGCATACATATTTTTATAAAGCCAATGTCTCCAAGAGACAAAATATTAAATAAATCATGCATATTAGAGGTGTAAAATAGTGTGAATAAGCTGAATAATTTTTTGCAAAATATTGCAACATGTAAGAAAGATAAACTTTTAAGATAAAAAATTTATGACTAAACAAATTAAATATTTGCATTCAACTTGTTGATAATGAAATAATTTTTATCAATAGCTATATTGAAAGCTTTTGTAGCATGAATCTCATGTGCTTTCAATTTATAAAATAGAAACCATATATATTATTTATCATATTGCTTACTTTCGCACAAACGCCAACAAAGTAGATTTAAATGGCATCAATCCAATTAATGCCAACAGCTTTTGCTATTATTTACATGCAGTAATTAGTAGCATATTAAGTATAAGATTCTCGTGAAAAATTTCCGTCCAAATGTTCAGATAATTACTAATTTTAAGATTTTTATATATATCGTAAATATATAACATAGTGTATTTTAGTAATAGATTTAGAAATTTTTTATCTTAAGATTATTTTA
>JAPYZE010003628.1:0-12856 GCA_030522805.1 Leptomastidea abnormis | reverse complement strand
TTTTGTGCCTCACCCGATGTTCTGCCTCGCTTCGCTCGGCCGAACAACCTCCGGGTGAGGCGCAACACACCTCCCGCACCAGGTCAAAAATGTACTATTGATTGATACTTAAGTACAAACATAAAATGTGGTTAAAGAAAAAAATATTTTTAAAAAATAGTCAACTTTAATTCTTTACATCATAAAAAACATATTTAACACATATCATGAAAAAAATTTTCCGACATGAATTCAAAGCTTTTTCTATAAGGAAGTAAAAGAGTTCAAATCAAATTCGATTTTTTATTGTATATAAGGTGATACGTCAAATGCGTCCACCTCCAGTTTAATGAAACCTCCTGTATCAGAGGAATCTATGAGTATCAGTCCCGCACCAGAAAGAGGAATTCCAGCTTGTATTTCCTGGATATCTATATACGGTACGGAAGACTGTCCAGCATCATCTTTAAGATATGCTGTCGGGGTAAAATGTACCACTGTTGCTGGTATGTGGTTCTGTTGAAATAGATCCCGCGCATTGGTAGGAGCATCACGGTCATCAATATTGTAAGTTTGACTGAAATTTAATATTGATTTAATAAATAAAACTTGACTAATTATAAAATTTGATGTTATTATGATTCAACAAATTTATAATACCTTTTTCTTTTTGAATAATCGTAACCGATCCACTCAGTTGTTTCAAGAATAAGTTTTCCCAGATCATAATTGAATTTTGTTACTTGAATTTGTAGTGTTACTACATTTTCAGAATTAATTTTTTCTGTACGAAATCTTATTCCTGTTATGCAATGACTATTAGAAGGCACCTTAATATAATCTAGCATTATTCCTCTATTTTCAAACCATGACAATTTATGAAACTCATCTGCATTATCTGTAGCTTCATGCTTTTTAATTGATTTCCAGTAAATATTATGATTTTTAATTTGTGCACCAGGCTGTAGTTCTGCTTCTTGTATGTCGATAGAAAGTATCTTATTACGTTTTCTAAATCTCAATCCTACAATGACTCTATAAAAAATTGAAAATATTAATTTTAAGTAAAAGAAAGTTGTACAATGATATTCTATTATGACATAAAATACATAAATACCTATTATTTTGAACATCGGATGTCACTTCTTCTAAACTTATATGTCTTTCGGATTTATCGAAGTCATTGTCATCACATATGCAATCACACAATAACCGTCTATCATATTTATAACTTCCTATTCGATATACGTTTGATTGTATAAAACCATTTGGGCAAGGTGGTTGATATCCATATTGCCACTTCTTAATGAATTGATATCTGCGCACGTGGCTGCTTTGATAATTCTATTAAAAAAAAAAAAAATTAAAACGTCGTTATTTAAAAAATGTTATTATGACTCTATTTTTGCTAATCTATCTTAGCTTAACTAAAAAAATGTAGATGCAAAAACTACTATCTAACGTTATTAAGTCATGATATAAAATTTATATACAAATAATTTTTTGCCGTGTGAGCATATAGACTATTACGGCTAGGGCCCTTTATCATCTATATGTAAATATTATATGTCCGGGAAAGGTATTTAAGAATATGTAACACATATCTCGTCAACTTAACTCAAATTTTTGAAAGGAAGCTTATTGACATTGGCTAAAGATATGATTTGTGCGCCGAAAAAACCTATTTTGAAAAAATTTAAACCGAGACTCTATTGTCAAAATTCTGACTGAACATTTACCTCTAATAATTGTTTCTGACTAATAATTACTAATAATTGTTTCTTTAATTTAAATTTAATTTACTTAAAAAAAATGTTATAAATACTCACGTAAAGACATATTTCAGTCCAAAAATCATACGCATATTCACAATCAACTATGTTTAAGCACTGACGTTGCCACACTGTACAGTCTTTTTCCCGACAGTTTCTCGCTTGTAAACTAGATCTTTTATCTTTAACTGGGCACATTGCCCAGCTATCAAGCATATCACTTGCAGCAACAAGCATTTTTTGAAATAGACCTTTGAAATAGGTATATGTTAAATCTGTAAAATAAATAATAAATAATTTAAGATTTATTTTAAAATATATTACAAAATATAATATATCAATAATTTATTGTTCATAACAATTTTATTAATTCACGTGGAAGATGAAAAGATCAAAGCATGACTATTTGAATTATTTTTTTATTTATTATAGGTTTTTTTTTGCTGTGAAAACTCAATAAAAATTTAAAAATTTTCGAAAACAAAAAAAAAATTATTTACCATATTTATGAGCATTTCCTACAAGGTTGCATCTGCTTATAGATACTGAAGAACTGATTATAATTTTTTTAAATTCTGCGATACCTTTATTAACTTGGATTAAAAATTTGACCTGTTCGGCTTTTATTTCATGGTCTAAATTAACTTAAAAATAAATGTTGAATTATTAAGATTAATGGTAATGTAATATTATTAAGCCTAAGCACAGTACACTATTCAAAGTAATTTTCAACATTAAATAGGAAAATTTTATGAATTGAAATATTTATTCTGTCCAAATCAAAATATCAGAAAACTATTTTAATAATTTAAAAAAAAAAAATTAACTTACTATTTTCAAGGTATTGTCGAACCTTCAAACAATTTAATAAAACATTAAAGCCTAGAATCTCAGTAGCTATGTAAGATCGTAACAATTCATAAAAATAGGTTTGTCTACTTTTTTCAAGGCAAGGGTTCACAATCTAAAAAAATATGTTTATAAAAATAATTATAAAATTTTTTTCGAGCACATACAATTTTTTATGTCTGCAAAGGCAGAAAACAGATGTTTTCTGCCCGTAGGTATAAAAATAACTACGTATTTTTGTTTAAATTTTTTTAACAAGATTTTAACTCATTTTATTATTTATTTGTTTGAAATTATTTAAATTTAATATGTTGAAGATATTTTACCTCGAAAGATTTTGATAATTTATTGATGTAACTCATATTGCCTAGTCCAACTAGTTCCGCTCTGTAATGATTGATGTTTTCTTGTGTAAATGGTTGAAGTTCACTTTCTCTACGTCTAATCGTATTGTTTGTAAATTTGTCTTGAAAAATATCAGTTAAATTTTGACTACAATCTCTTATGAAAAGAGCATATTTGGAAATTTGTACTGATCTTGCTTCGAGATTTGTAATTTCTGATGTTTTTTGAGGTATTGCATGAAGTTCATGTTTTATTTCGTTCAAAGTTAATGTTATTCTTCTGAAGTCTGCAGAATAATCTATTTGATGATGGTTATAAAACATAGGCATAAGATTATGCGCAATATCAGTACCAGATGAAATGATACTTAGAACTACATCTAGTCCTATCAAGACAGCTGAAACGTAGGCGTGTGCAGATGTGACGCATACCAAACATATTAACAATACTTTTAAAAACATTTTGTCACTAACTTATCTAAAGTTTCTAGAAATAAATTAAAGAAATAATTAATAATCTAATTATTATATATTTTCATTTTTATTAATAGTTTTTTATCTTATAAAAAATAAAAAATATCAATATCGACTGTAGGTATATTTTTAATTTTTAATTTGACGAAAATAAGCAATTTTTTTAATTATGGACAAATTTTATATCACGCTATATAAAAGTTTTGAAAAGCAATTACGAAATTTTACATAAATTTGTTTAATTTGTTTTTCCGCCCTCCGAACGGGATGCGCCAACTTTTTAGCGTTGAGCAGAAAAGTCATATATACGTACCATGATAAAAAGTAAAAAAGCCTCAGATTATTAGACCCAAATAATATCCTGGTGATCTGAAACCTTCCTTACTTTCCCTGTCTAGGCCCGTAATGTAGTATTATTAAGCAGCAATGGTCTTATTAATTTTTTTTTCTTTATAAACTTATTTGAAAATAGAGTTTTTCTGAAGTTATTAAACAATCAATTTTTATTAAAAAATTGTCCAATAAAACTTACTCTGAAAATTTGAGAAACGTACTTACACTGAAGTCTTAAGACTAGAATTGTATTTTATTATGCATGATATTAACGTGTCTGATCTCTTACCTAATTTAAATTTTAAATTCATATAAGGTTTGATATTTGAGTAGCCATATTTCTTATAATTTATTCGGTTTTCTAAGAAGTATGTACATTATAATGTAAGTGCGTCATGTTAAAAACATACATGCGTATCAAAGAAATTTAATACATCCCTCACTGTATCATATCAAAGCATGTTTAAACAATTATTTTTTTTTTTCATATTTTATTTATGTAAATTTATTATTATGCTATTGAGTTTAACCTGGTTAAAACAATATTTCTAATATAATTGGTTATCAGTATCTCCTTTTAAAAATCAATGCCATCAAAAATGCTTACTTTAAACAAGAGGGGCTACTTTGAACAGCACTTTTTCTTTTTTACTTTTGAGATTTTTAGTTTTGGCAATAAAAATTATTTTTATTTTGCAGTTTTTATGATTTACAAGTTTATATTTAAACGAAAGTTTTGCACATGAGTGATCTTAATCTCATTAAGATTTGTGTGTAATATTTTTATTCACGGGTATTGTTTCGTATTTGACAAAGGTGGGGCAGGGAATTAAATTACGCAATAGATATTTATATTTAACATATTCCTTTTAATTAGGAAAAAATATACATATAGCAGAAGACCTGCATAGTAGAGCGCCCGAGCGATGACTGAAGTGAGCCCCAAGTTGTATACGCCTTGCTTCGCCGCCAAGCCCGTGCCGCGCACTTTTCCCCCTCCCTCGGAGAGTTTTCTCTCTTACTCTGTTGAGAATTTCTACACGCCTCGAGTTTGATTCTCGCTGTCCGACGGCTTTCAGCTACAGGGAGGAAGCCTGCGTCTCCCTGCGCACGAGAAATTTCTAGCTGCTGCGCACGAGGTCACGGTAGGGCCAAGCTTATCCGTACACACTAGCCACGAGGCCATGACTATCCTGTGTGTAGTCATGCACACATGGGCAGCGGCAACAAAACTCGAGTACATTTTAACTCATGTTTTAAACACATATTAAACAAATTTACCGGCTCTGGCTCCTTTCAACACCGCTCGCGTATACCCCTAACATAAATTTCTTAAAACCAAATAATTTATTGCCTCTTACTATCAATATCTTTATCACTACGGCTCTTTTGCGCTAGACCTTATACATTTTTATTTGCTACGCGATCTTTTCATGGTAATTAAAACTGCGTGACCTTCCTCCAGTCACGTATATGTCTTTTTTCTAAAATAATACTCCTTTTTTGCCTGATATACGATGAGTCAGGAACAGAGATCAACACTAGGTTTCTTGTGAGGCGTCAAACTTTTTTCAGCTCAGATTTTTTTGTTGTTGTTGCTAGCCTGGGTGCCTTCATCCATAATCTAAGATAGCACTGAAGGGATATTACCTTCCTTCCACAATTTAAGGCTACTAGGATCGTTCCCGGATGATTTCAATATTAGGTAATTTCTTTTTTTTGAGAAAATATCTCAAATTAAGAAACTGTACTTTAGAATTGATTTAATTTTTAAATGACGCACCAGCAGATTAAATATTATTCATTAAATATGAATTAATACTTTAATATTTAATTTGCAAGTGCGTCATTTAAAAATTCAGTCAATTTCAAGCTGAGTTTCTATATTCTTATCAAATCTACATTTTTACGGTTGATTTAGTTTTTTTTTAAATAAAATTAAATGAATTCGTCTCTTTTTTTGCACACGATCATAATCCTAACTAAAACTAGTCATTTAAAAAAATCTAATAAATAAAGGTCAAGCAGAAACAACGTGAAAAGCCTATTGTATTGCTCGAAATTTGAAAACTAAATCTTTTAATTCAAAGCCATTCATGCCTGACAATATTTTGGTCGATGAACCATAATACTCGCTATCGAATTTCGTTTTCTTGGCCTAATCACCTACTCACCTCTCTTCTTTCTGCAAAAAATAATACCAAATGTAATTGCCACTTTATTTATACCTAAGAGAAGTGAGTAGTATTCTTCAGTGATTTTTTTTTTTGATCGATTTTTTGTAGCACAGAAAAGATTTCATTCGCACAAGAGGACAGAAAAAAGCTTACGAGCAAAATCTCTTGTAGTACCGCAATAAAAATTTACGGCTGGATCAATAGGTGCAGTTTTTAAAATTGACGTTGAAATAAAGCGTCATGCGTACTATGAGATGGAGAAAAATAAGAGAGAAGTTTTGACAACATTGACTTTTACGCTCTTTCTCTAACGCTTGATTCACCGTAACTGCGGTTGTATGTTTTTGATAACCACGTTATTGAACCATTTATTCAACAAAAATTTATTGGTATAGCATGAATATAAGTAAAAAAAAAAAAATTTAGAAACCAATATTTTTCAAAGAATTATTTAGCTTGGATTGGTCTCCATCATTCGTCTTTGACATATGAACGATATGTGTAGATATTATACGAATAAAAGTATACGTAAAATTACTACCAACAAAAAGGACGATTGTCCACGAACAAAGAATGATGTAAATAAAGCTAAATGAATAAAGTCAATAAATTTTAACTGCAGAACCAATCAATCAAGCGATTTGTCAGCTATACGATTCTGCAAAATCACAAATAATAAAATTTCATACCATGTCTGCAATACCACTTCTATCAATTCTCAACCTGTAAATGCATGCTATACGAATAAAAATTGATTATAAGTCCGCACAACTTGAGAATTTTTTGTAAAAAAAGCGTGAGAAATTAAAATTTTTTCGTGTGAAACTGTTTAATTTTTTAGTTTTTTACATATTTTTTTCTATAAATTATCATTTTCGATAAAAATTGTTTGATCATGCCAATGATAATTAAATAATAAATAATAGACTAGAAGTATCAATTTTATACTAATAAGTGGACTAGCTACTTTTATTTCTTGAATATCAGTGCATGGCACGGTTGACGGTCCAGCATCAGCTTTGAGATAACTCGTAGGAGTAAAATGTACGATTGTTGCCGGACCGTGATTTTGACCAAATGAATTAATAAATAAGTAAAACTTGACTAATTATAAAATTTATTGTTTATTATTATTCTATCAATAAATAATATCTTTTTCTGTTTGAATAATTGTAAGAGATCCATTCAGTTGGTTCTAAAATGAGTTATGCTCTTGCACGTGTAAAAATCATGTTGAAGCAATGCTTCAATATCTTGGATTCATTATCTTTAATAAATAATCATTTGCGTTAGTGTCTACTTGTTTTTGTTTGTTTTAATAGCAATAGCAACAATTGGTGCTATCTTAATATTATTGCCTTGTGTGACGTATTTGCAAAGCAAGCAATACTTACAGTCAGACAAAAATTTGATCAATTTTAATTTCAACAGAATATAATTTCTCAAGACAGAATAAATCGGTAATAGTTTTTTTTTTGCGATCATAGAAATTACATTGTAAAAGCAAGAACAATTAAAAATGAGGCTGTTTCTTTGTCCAATCGTTTCAACGATTTGCACGTATAAGAATGAAATGAGAAGGGTAGCCCTTATGAAACTAGTTCTTACCCGCAATTGCTTTTTCTTTGATTGTATTACCGATGCCTAGTCTGGTTTTCCATGAAATTAAGAGAGTAAGCGATAAAAGCCAGAGTGAACTCGTTGGATTCGGGAAATTGGATATCAAAGCGCGCTCCAATATTGATCTGGCTTGGCTTTGAAAATAGAAGGGTTAATTTTTTCTTTTTTTCATGAAGTGAGCGAGCAATTTGGTTTTTGTGTTATGAAAGTTAGGATATTCAAAAATTAAAATGATTTTTTTTAGTACGTATTAATATCTTGAGATTATATTTAATATATATTTTAATAATATTTTTAATGAAATAATATTTTTTATAATTTTTTTGCAAAGTTTTTCATTTACTGATCGAGAAAAAAATAGCGTATGAACCTCGGGTAAAATTGGCATTATACTATTATGATACTAATACTTAATAAAATAATCACTTGATTTATAAATCTCGTTTTTCGAATAGTCATATTATTCATCAGCTAATAAAAAAAAATCAACACAATTATCCGTCAAGCTCAGTGACACTTTGATAAAAATTTTTTCTCATCATAAAGAAACAGTAAATTGTTTGTCCAAGAATTGGTCAGAATAACAATTTGCTTGTATACGAGGACAATCTGCTAAGCTTGCAAGCTGTTACATGATAAACGCGTTGCACCAGCCGATACTGACGGCTCAAACCATGTGATTCTACTGCAGTATACTGATACTTGCTGTAGGCTATTTTTGATAAAAACTTGCAACTGCAAACTTCTGGCAACTGCTCTCTTTTGCTTGGTTTGATTGACGAGTTTGAATTATAGCTTTACACGAGAACTGAATTTATTTTTTTCTGGTATTGTGCTTTACGAAAACTTGGTCGAAATAACGACGATGGTGCTTGGTCGATTTGAGTGAATTTGGAAATAAAAATATTATATTTTAGTAACCTATTTAGTGTAAATTTTCTCTATTAATGATAGAAAAAAAATTATGCTAAATAATAATCGACTTGAAGAAAAAACAGTGCTATTTAGGAATGTAAAATAGATTACGCTAAGCAGAGCGTGCAAGAAAATAAGATTGCAAAAAAGCTCAAAACTACTTAATGGAAATAGTTGTATCCGGTAACTTTTGTCTCGGGAAATTAGATCCAGCGCACTGTACATTTAAACTAAAATGCGATGAGCGACACAATAGAAAATGCAACACGCTTTGTAGAACGTGACTTTCACACTTGGGTGGACCAAGCGTGTGACAGAGTCTACTTTTCGCGACACGAATTACCGCAGTAACAAATAGTTGTGTAAACTAACGCTGCTTTGCAGCGTCTGGTTCATACAATGATAGCTTTAATTTGGCCTTGGCCTGAGGCTTGGTTATTTCTTATTTTTTCCTTGAACTTACAAGTTTATTGAATCTTCCGGTCACGTTTTGTGTGCTTGGTTCCTTGAAAGTCGCCGAGTTGGTGGTAATAGAGCACGAATTTTCTGTTGTGCTCAACGATTACTTGAAGTACGATGTCGGAAAGTTAATTTTCTATATATTATATCTTGTAGTTTATTTGATTTAGTTAGATAAACACTAAAAAGCTCAAATTATCACACTTGTTTATTGTCAAATAACGAATAAATAAAAATTACTCAATAAAAAATTAATAAATTTTAGAGCTTTTTAGAGCTTGCGAAACTTTTAGCATAAATCGTATAACATTATTTAAAAATTGATTGGAGGAAATAAAAAAAAAGAAACTCACAGCACTTTGGCAAGCGTTTCATTTGAGCTTGCAGTAGAAATTAACGAGGACCGTCATATAAATAAAATTAAGCTCGCGCACATTTAAATCAGTGGCAAACGAGTATGACGCAGTAAAAACGAATAGTGTGATTGGATTGCTGTGTAACGGACGTACATGTTCGTGTATAGTTATACATCCTCAAAAGTCGGTTTTGCGTTAAAAGCTTCGACGCGTTAATGCGTATGCCACTCTCATGACTCGACTTCCATAGACTACTGCAAGCTCTCTCACTCTTTCTCTCTCTCTCTCTCTCTCTCTCCCTCAAGCTCAAATCCATTAGCGTAATATAGGAGAAAAAGAGAAGAGGGATGGAATAGCAGGAAGAGCGAGAGTGCGCACAAAACTTGAGAGATCGCGATTGACTTCGTATATGTATTGGTTTACATTTTTTTTTGTGGATATATTGAATGGAGAGGAGAGAGAGAAGTGAGGTGATGGTTGGATGAGGAGGATGGAATTTACGGTGCACTCGCTGATTGCATGAGATCACACTCGATCTGGTGAATGCACGATGCACTCTCGTATATACTCTTGGTATATACATCGGTGGCTAGATGATCGTTTGAGCAAAGCTATAGAGATGAAGCTTCACAGTGAAAATGGATATGTGAGCTTTTTTTGAAAGCTTCGCTTTATAGTCAAGTTCTCAGTTTTCTATTTTTCTTTTTTTTTTTCGAAAAATCTTTTTTTTTTGTTTGCAATTTTTCACTGTCGTTTATACAAGTATTAGTGAAAAATTTTTTTTTCTTCTAGTAAATATAAAAAGCAAGTGAAATTAAACCATTTGACTAAACAAAAAATCTTTGAACGAATTTCAGCTCTGAAGTGCTTTATTGCAATTAGCAATCGTTAGGTAGCAGTTAAAGATCGGCGTAGTCACGCTATTCCAGCATCACAGGTGAGCAAATGTATCTTGAATTTGTAGACTGCGAATCCTAAAAGCTGTTATGTTCACATACTCTCTCACTCTCTCTTTGGCTCTGCTAAATTACTCACGTCTCTCGTGGTGAACCGAACGAGCAATTAAGTTCCGGTCGAGACATTTGGTAGACATGCGTGCAATGTAGAATTCTAAGCTTTTGACTTAGCTATGTTTTGCTTGTCAGAGTTTTTAAAATTATTTCTTTTAATTGCCTGACACACAGAGCTTGTGAATATAACGCTTTGTTTGTCACTTTTGAAAACAAAAACTGAGGTCATAAGCATGAATATTTGAGTTTCTTATTCAATATATATTTAAAAATAAGAAGATAAAAAAATTGCTCGTTCTGTCATTATCTTACCTATAGAATACTAATATCTTATTTAAAGTTATGAAGTCAAGCTCATAAAACCTTCATCTACCTTATTATTAGAAAACTTATATTTTTTCATTAATTTAATAGGAAAAACAAATTGCTAAAAATAAATCCTAGCAACATCCTCCCCTACATCAAACTTAATATGTAATTTCAAGTATATTTTTTTATATTCTGTTTTTTAAATTTAATGCGATTTTCGCGTTATATTTTTATTACAATTAACTAATAAAAATAAAAAAAGTGCAATAAAAAAATATTTCAAATATTTTAGCACGTTATCTACAAAGGCACGCAAAAAAAATCAATAAATAAAAATATCGACCATAAGGCTAAAAAAAAAAGAAAACCAATCGAGTCAACGTCCTGGCAAATTTTTGGAGGACACACACCCATCTGCTAAATCTGCATCATATATGTATATATACATATATTGGTTATCCCGCAAGCTCATGGAAGCTGAGCTTGCAATCATTTAAAGGGAGCATGCGCCAAGCGGCGTTTGTTGGCGGCGGTGGCTTCGGCGCTGGTAACTATATATACATAGACACATCTGGCTTTGACGACGAAAGCAAGGGGGCATGGACAGTAGGAGCTTGGAGCTCGGTCAAGCGCGTGATCCAAGTCTCTTGAGCTTTACTTTAATTTACCGGTACGGTACATGTGCTTGCGTGTATTTATTATCTCTTTGCTACTAAACGTGTTGTGATTTTTTTAGTGATTTATCGTAAATTAATATTTTGAATGCTGGTTTAAAAAAAACTGATGAGAGGATAAAGTTGATGTTAGGTTATTGACATTAAAACTTAGTAACTAATGATAACATTTGCATATTGACGATATGACTTAAGTCACGTTTACTTTCAAGTTTTAGAGTAACCTTCAAGCAAGGAGGTGTTTTCACATAAAATTTACAGCTGCGAATTAAACAAATGTTTATCAAATAAAAGTGAGGGTTAGAAAAACCAGCTGTCTAAACGTACTCTTTCTTTTGTTATTCGTAATGAATTACGTCAAGTACGTATTTTAATAACAAGGAAAAATTAGAACAAAAGATTAAAAAAAAAAAAAGAAATGGAAAACCTAATTAGCAAGACCAAGAACAAGGAGTATTATAATTGAACGAATATAACGAAGTTGGAAAAAAAAGAGAAGATTTTTAGAAAAAGTAGGTCAATGGTTCAATGCGCCAGCTGCTGCTGCTACTACTACTACTACTGCTGTAGCAATTGCAGCACGTGCAGTATGACTTTCATAACTCTTACATAAAATCCCCAAATAAAAAAAAAAGGTTAAACTTTGTTTGAAAAAGAAAAAGAAAGAAAAATGAATTCACATAGCTTCAAACTTTTCTGACTTTGTTAAAAGATTTAACATCATAAGTACATTCAACTTTTCACTTTCAATAGAAAATCAATCTATATTTGTATAACCATCAGTGCATAATCAACAAAAAAAAAAAAGTTTCGCCATTACTATCCAATAACAGTTAGTCAAAAGCTAACACCAACATCGTTATCCAAAAAATAATAAAAAAAAAAGTAAAAAGAGAAGAAGTTGTGAGAAATCGGTTTATATATACCTAAAATAAGTTATAGACAAGCAGTTAGTAATGGTGTATATGGTGGTATAGTGATAATAGTGGTAATGGTGAAGGGTGGTTGGTATAGAATATAATACGGCCGGTAGCTTCTGGCCCATATAATCAGAAGGCCATTGTGATTGATGCGTCGACGAGGCGCACGATCATCGGATCCGGCTTGCTGCCAAGCGGACGTAGGAAGCTGTAATCGAGGTTAATTGCCTTACCATTTATCTCTATATCTCTTTCTCTCTTTCCCTTTCTAAATACCCTACCTCTTATCTTATATTATATATGCATATCTTAAATTCTGTTCTATGTCTAATATATAATAAGTGCACCTGAGCTTTTTTTTCAAAGCTGTTCTGAAAAGCTCGTTATTTCACTAATCCATCATATCCTTTAAATTTAAGCTCAGAGTCTTTAAGCTCAGTCGTAACATTTTGTTGTTTATTAATCTCATTTTGCAGACTTTCATTTACAAGTAATATAGTAACTTTGGCTATTCACATAAGTCTCGAGTATAACAATAATCTGCAAGGACATATACCTTACTATGTTACGCTTACATATAAATATATGTATACAAACGGTTAAACGAACTTGCAATACAAAAGCTCTATTGCAATAAGTTTATCCATTTTAACTCGTCAAGCGAG
>JAPYZE010003627.1:0-10353 GCA_030522805.1 Leptomastidea abnormis | reverse complement strand
TCTCTCTCTCTCTCTCTCTCTCTCTTAACTCGTCCCTTGCCTTCTCGCGAGATCCTCTACACTTCCACTGCATAAGGAGCTTCCTCTTCTCTCGTACATACGCTTAAAGGGCTAAAGTAGAGACGTTATAATGTTTGTCCAGCGTTTTTAATCGAATTTCTACGCTTCTTGTGTTAGTATGAGCAAAAGCGCACCTCTTTTGAAACAGCTCTCTTATTTTATGCAAATATAGTATGTATGCTCTTACTCTGACGTTGGGGTGAAGAAGTGTGATTCTCTGCGGCTGTATCTACTTTGCAATATGTCTCTTTAAAACTGCGTAGGATTGTCTGACTTGTGTGTTTATACTTTTTGAAAATTATGAAGTGTGTAAGAACTTTGTGGATGAGATTAATCTGATTGATGCATACTTGAGTTAGTGATAGATTTGCAAAATTTATAAGTAAAAGCTGGATTGTGTTTTTTTTATTGTATCAATTTGCTAATAATGAACGTTAAAGGTTATGCAAAATAATTCATCAGATTATAGTTACAAGAAAATCTTTCTTAAGCAAGAGATCAAGTGTTTGCCTTGTTGGTTCTTTTACAAACTAAACCACATAAGAAACATGAATTTCCAAAAAACTCCAAAAAATAATCCTCTTAATGTGAATTATTTCTGGTTAGTCAAAGTCTAATCAACTAAAAGATAAAATGTAAAGATTAAAACGACTGATAAATAGTACGACCTCGTCATTACAATCAAAAAGCTCCTGCGTACCTTCCCTTCACTTGACTTGAATTTAATAACGCTTTTCTCATTACAATCCATAACGATCGCCATCATCATCATCATCATCATTATCACCATCTTTCAGCGTCATGTCTTGAAGCTCCCGGTATATATAAATGCGTGTATTGCTGGGATATGTAATAAACCCTCTGGCGTTTAATAATGATGAGAGAATGGCTATACGTAATTGAAAATCGGCGGTCGCGAGCGCGAAATAAATCGAAGCTTGGACGAACGACGTGGGTAGGCAGCAGCAGCAGCAGAAGCAGCACTAAGAGGAGGAAAAAACGATGAGCAATGATGTTCGGTATATAGCTTGGCTTAGCGTCCAAGGCCAAAGTGTCGCTTTGACAAATTGTGTATACTCTTTTTGGATCTGCTGGTACGCAATCTTCTTCAATGTGAAAGAGTGTCGTAGCTTTGCACGAATTCTTAATATCCGTAAAATATTTTTTTTGTTTATTTTGACTAGTTTTTTTTTCAGAGGTCTTGATGCGATTTTTGAATGTGGGTTTTTGGTGGGATATATAGACAAAAAAAAAACGAGTTAAGGGATTAAGTGATCCAAATTTATCATTGTACAATGACCTTTACTTATTAGCTGATGAACTTACATTTTATTCTTTTTATAGCGGATGTTTGCAATTATGTGAAAAAGATTATTAAGAGTTATTGTTACATTAAAAGCTGATAAAGCATTTCTTTAGAGTCTCATGAATTTTCATTAAAATTGTCTCTTGGTGCTTGAACCGAATGAACTCAATTACTCGAAATACATAATGTCATTCAAAAATTTTAAAATTAAATTCTAAATTGCAGATGCTTGTTTGTCAAAATATTGTTACATTTTGGATTAATTTGTATGCACATAATTGCACCGTATAAAAAAAAATTTTTTTCAATAACTTGTTTTTGAAGTACCAATTTAAAAAAAATTTTTTTCATTTCTTTTTCAAATTGAAAGTACTTGTTGTAACATAAAAGAGAATTAATTAAGAGCTAATATTAATATTAAAAAAAAAAGTGGAAGAGAAAAAAAAAGAGGACTCATCAATGTTAGAAAAGTGTCGCACAAACAAGCTCTCTCTCTCGCATATAATCACTCGACCCACTTCTACATTGCTTTGAAACCTCCTTCATCAGGTCATTTCCCACTGTAACTGACGTCGCCTACATTTTCCTTTCCATTGTGCCGCATCGCGTCCCCTTATCTTTCCTTCCCATCTTAATTACTCGGCAATAATATTCAACATAGCAGGAGAGAGAGAGAGAGAGAGAGAGAGAGAGGACACGACTATACAGCCCTCCACTCACTCCACTTTCAATCCGCTTCGTCTCTCAACAAACTTTTTTTTTTATCAAACTCCCCTCATCTTCACTCCCTTCTTGACTTAACTTATATCTTCCAATCTAACCCAAGACCACCAAGAGCTTCCACCCAGTATATAGTTGCTATATCTTCTCGTTTTCCCTTCGCAAAAAGCCCTTGGCTTTAGTTTTCCTTGTTACACTATTCGCTATACAGATATAGAAAGGCAAAACACCACCCCATTACCCCATAAGCGAGAGAGATAGAGAGAGAGAGAGAGAGAGTATACATAAGCTGCCATTGGCATCTGTCGCGCGCATCGGTTCTGCACGCGGAATGTGACTAATCTACTATCGGTACCCGTGCCACGCGCGAGCGCGCGCTTGCCTGTTATACTCCTCCCAAACAGCAGCTCGTTATTTCCATCCGGCTATATACAGAGCTCGCGAAGGGAAGCTGCGACACTATATAGCCATTGTGATATTCAATAACGAGACGCGGAACTCTATATTCCTTTCTCTCTCTCCGCCCTTTTCTCTTTATAGAATATACTATACCAGTACATTGGATTTCCTATGTGGATCCATATGTATATATAGATAATATCCCAGATTTATCGAATTGGCTAGGCTCGCGCGAATACTAGAAGCTTTGGTACTTACAAGCGGAAATAAGGTAGCAATATTAGGAGAGCTACTTGAATTAGATTTTGTAAATAGAAGCACACGTGTTTATTTACAATACAATAAAAATTTAACTACCAAACTGCGTGAAATTTAGAGCTAAAAATATTATTATATGATTTAAATAGTTTCTGTTAGCCAAAATTAAGTAAAATAAACTATAGCAGAATAAAACTTAAAAGAGAAATGAAAAAAAAACATCAAACTCAACGTGGGCGTTTTAAAAAATCCCCAAAAACTCATTCAGCCCAATTATATTCTCTCTCTCTCTCGATTTACTATCTAAAGGAAACATCTCGTTTGACTACACATCCAACAGTGAAACTCCATACAAACCGATTAAAACATCAGGAACGCGTATGTGTGTGTGCTTGCAGGTCTTGTTCTCATCCGGCTGCGAGCTCACCCTCACTCTCTCTCTCTCCTCTAATTATTTAATTAATTCTCGTGACAGCTTGACGACGAGATAATGACAATCGACTACACACCTTTCGCGCTTGCGCACACGAAAATTAAGAGAAGGAGAAACGAGTGTGTTGGTTATAGAGAATAAAGAGGACAGATATACTCTCTTCTCTGCACTTCTTTTCTACGGAATGCCGTCGCGATATTAATCTCTCTCTTCTCTCCCCTCCCCTATTCGTTAAATGTTCTTTCCATCTCGGGCTGTGCAAACACGTGTTTCACTGTGGCTTCGTTGGACTCTTGCGCTTGGGTGTTCCCCGCGAGAGAGAACCTGGTCCATTAACCGGTTGACTATTAGTGTCGAATATATATTTCTTTTACTGCGAGTCTTACGCGGTCCACCGTTCATTTGCTCCTTCGCTTCTGTAGGTTGCATTTCTCTTTTTTTTCTTGTGTGCTTGTGAGAAAATCAGAGTATTTAGGGTAATCAAAGTGATTTTATTTTGATTTTTTTTGGAGAGTTGAAGAAAATTACATTAACTATACTGATTTTGAATCCAAATTTTAAAATGATAATATTTATGTCGACAGTTTTAATAATTCTTGCTTTAATTACAAATGTAATTGATTTTTCTAAGTATAAATCATACAATTAATAATGATACATTGACTCTAATAATTATGAAACAATAGTTGCAAAGCGCAATTGAATACAAAAGCGAAAACTTGTCTCAACCATAATATACAGTCAACCATCGTCGGACATTTGCGAGATTGCATACCTCGAGGTATACCTTCATATACCAGTGAATATACACGAGACAGGGTGGACGACGACGATGTCATTTGATGTATACCAATATAAAGGACAGAACATCGAAGAGTAAGCAAGAAGAGAAGGTTGGAAGTGAGGGAACGGTGGGTCCTAGCGTATTATTCCCGTTCGATACACGTCCATTCCCGTTCCAATAAACTCGCGAGAGAATTGACAACGCACAGAATGTGCCGTTTTCCCTGTGGCATCAAGCGCACAGGGGACTCTCTCTCTCTCTCTCTCTCTCTCTCTCTCTCTCTCTTCAGTCCTGAAATATTAAGCGTTAGCCGCTTCGAGAGCCGCTTATGCTAGTGGTGTGTTTGTATGTTTGTAATACACATACGCGTGTGCGCACTCCCGGAATTCCGGAAAACGCATGCCTTGCTCTCCGGAAAATTGCAACGACGGGAGAATTTTCGCGTACTCTCGTCTATATATGGACTTTTTCAACAACGTATGCTGGTATAAGAGAGAAAAAAATTTTTTTCACGCTTTTTGGGTATAGGATGGGAAAAAAAGAAGAGAGAGAGGAAGGGTGAACTTGTGTTGTGATGCAGAGAAAAACTGTCATCCCACTATAGGAAGTCGAAAGAGGGAGATTTTGACACGTTGTTCAGGGATTTGGGAGAGCTTTAGATTTTTTTTAAATGTCCATTTCATCGTGATTTTCTATATTGGTATTTTTGTGTTAGACAGTCTATTTTTACGAAAGTTGATTTTTAGTAATAAATTGTTTTTTTTTTATTGTTTGGAAATGATAATATATTGCTGGTCACCTGTGGGTTTTTATTTTTCTAAATTTTATTTTAAATTATTGTACTATTCAAGAAGATTGATTTATTAGTCGAATTTCTTTTTTTGTATAAATACAATTAACACTATCCTTTTTGCATTGAATTTTTTTATCTTATTGCTTATCTTTTTTTTAAATCAGTTTTCATCAATTTTATCTTCAATATCGAATAATGACTTTTTACTTTGATTATAAATACTTCAAGAGACTCATCATTTTAATTTTAGATTATAATTACAGTCACACAAAGAACATCTAATTAAAAATGTATAATCGAATTTTTACAGCAAATTCTATTCTATCTTTGCATCACAAGTAAAATTAAAGTTCAAAGGACATCATCAAATTAGACAAATTCGTCTCGTATATTACCTACATCCAATTTAAAATAAAAAAAAACTAATCAAATTTGGTAAACGACCTTCACGAATCACTTTATGAATCAGACTAAACGAGCACATATGTAACCTAAATATTACAATGATCGGTCTTTTACACTTAGCATCATGAAGTTGCCATAGCATAAGGCCAAGAATATACCTGTTCCAACGTCCAATACCAAAATCGTGCAATATACCCTATAGAGTTGGACAAAGCTTCCCCTTTCCCTCCTTCATTTCTCTCAAACCAGCTTACACGCAACTCGCATTAGCCATCGTGCAATCGTCCGCACCAAAGCTACGCAATAGCACACGTTCTGGTTCAATTTGTAATCCGAAATAAAGCAGAGCACACGCATTCGCTTGTATTTATATAGTCCTGTCAAAATCCTGCGACGATGAGTTATTTATTTGCGATTCTGAGTGTGAAAAATGAAAAGGTATGGGGGTATGGGTATGAGGTGTGTGTACGATAATTCGTTCGATGCTGTGATTTACAGTTTGCAAGTATATGCTTGATCTGGTAGAATTTCTACCCTGTTTTTTATTTTTTTTTAACTACCACAGAATACTCTATGTGTGTGTGTACTGTTCTGTAATCATTCGCGATTCTGTTTGATTAATGAAGTAATTTTGTTGATTTTCTTTTTTTTTTTTAACGCACAACATTCTGCTCTCAATTTTTTAAAAATTTATTTTATTTTTTTTTTTATTTACTTATTTTCTTTTTGATGTAAATAAAAGATAAAAAGGTGTTGGTATATAGAAATCAGTGATGTTATATTTGTTCGTTTTATTTATTTGTGTTTTGGTTTATCGATTTTACGTATGATAAATTGGACGCGTTTTATTACTTGACCTGAGTGTCGAGTAAGAGAGAAAAAGAGAGAGGTGTATGTATGTATGTGTCGTTAAATATAAGCTCCGTTATTTCGCGTATGTTTTTATAGTCCTGTTTATCTGCGGCAAACGTAACGATAATTTTTATTTAAAGTCACACCTGCATGTATATAAACTGTGTTAACCAAAAATAAGGTTGACTACAAGAAATAAAAATGAAAATAAAAGAAAAGAAAAACTATATTTTTCAATCGGAATGTTACAGTTGTATATAAATAGAGTAAATAGTAATAATGAAAACGATATGGTTATAAATCAAGCTTACCTGTATAGAATAAATTTTTGTACCTCGTCTACACACCCTGGTGTATGTATAGCTATAGCACACACAAACACACACACACCTACTCTCTTCGCCTCGTCGATCAAGCGACAACCTTTCACTTTTATTAATTGCCTTTCAGCATCAAAAACGAATGAATCAAATAGCATATACCGCTAAAGTATTTGCTATGTGTGTGTAGATATAGCTACTATACTCGCGTACTGATTTCGATATATATATATAAATATTCCCAATACGATTCTTAACTCTTGGCTTTTAGCTACAGTATAACGACGGTTTCTTAGTCGCGTTAAGATGTGGCTGAAAGCGCGTGCGTGTGTATATAGAGACTCTCAAAGCTATATACAGCGGTAGGCAGGCAGGCAAAAACCGGATTTTCGCTGCGCGTCGACTGAATGCAAACTGCATGCCGACCACGTTTGCTGACCTGAGAAAGAGAGTGAGAGAAGGAGGAGGAGGAGGAGGAGAAAAAGTAGGGGAGAGATATAGCCGCTAAATTATTCAACTGAATGCACGTAAAAATAAGCAGCTTGATCGAAAGACACAACATCGATTTCCAGTTCGATCCGAGGAAGAAGGGACGCGAAGGGCAAAAACGTGATCCACAGAGAAAAAGAAAAGATGGTTGTAGACAGGAAGGAAAATGAAGGAGCAGTAAGAGAGAGAGAAGAGACGTATAGATGGAGAAGAAGAAACGAGTTGACTGGATGGGTTAAGTGAAATCAGACGTGGAGAAAGAAAGGTTTTGAGTGTGTATGTATACGTAAAAGAGAGAGAGATTAGATTATGAGAGATTAGATTAGGTTAATTGGGCTTTAAAGTAGCATTTGTTGAAGAGAGAGAAGGAGAGAATAAGAAAGAAAAAAATAACATGTGCGCGTTGTTGTGTGTAGCGAGAATTTTTAGATAAACGGTTTTGAGATAAAAGGGATAAAAAGACAATGCAACACCCATAAGCCAAAAGCTTCATAATTTCTTTAGCCCACACGTGACTGATTCGACACACCAAGTTTCTTATTATGCTTATCTATTATCCGATAATGATATACATTTGAATAAATTAAGAATAAATTTATTTTGAATAATTATCTGTTAAATAATTTTTTTAGAGCTAAGAGTAACTGCGATAAGATAAAAACTCAATTCGATTATATAATTTTTATTTTATAATACAGTATATCCTACCACTTAATTGTTTGTTTCATGTTCAATAATACAGCAAATGATAAAAGTAATAATATTAAGTATATCATACAAGAAATAAATTACTTACTTCAATTGACAGAATGTACTGTGCTCTCTGTGTGTATACAGTACAGAATGAAAGATTCTCTCTTACACACTGAATAGAAGAATTCCGGCTTTTTGAGATATATATCCAAGAGCAAAACACAAGTCAAGATCCACGCACAAAAAAAGGCCAGCTTTACGCCATTTGTTGCTTTCTGCAAAAGAGTAGACGTGGCTGGGAAGAATCGTTGTGTACTAGAAGAAGAAGAAAAAAAAATACGAAAACTCGTTTCAATGAGTTTTGCCCTTAAGTAATTGAACTCGGTTTTTATATATATATACATATATACACTACAAGAGAGGAAAGAAATAAAGCGGCTGGAATCCTTGACGGGCGTACGTGCGGCCGAAGTTCAAGTTCGCTTGGTATATAAAGGAACTAAAAAAGGAAAAGATAAAACGAAAATATGCTTTGAAATTTTTTTTATTTCTGTTTCTAAAATTTTTTGAAGGCAGATAGGTATAGAAGACTAATCTTGAATTTGTGAATTCAAATACAGCTAATTATGATGATATGATATTCTAAGAATTAAATCAACCGCATTCAAAAATTCATATTTTAAATATTTAGAATATCATATCGAACAATAAAACAAATTTGCATAATAAAAGTAAAAAAAAAAATTCTCAAAAAAATCTTACACACAGTTATAATAACACTCGATCGCCAATAGCAAGAATTTCGTAATAATTTTCTTCACGAATCACACTATCGCAACGCAACCTCCCTTTTTCCCAACACACCCAAGTAACAACTAAAAAAAAAAAAAAAATCAGCGCATATCCCAAAAGGAAGTTCAGCCTTAAAGAGAGAGAGAACCCAGCCTCCGTATACATACAAGTCGAGTCTCGTGTCTCCTCAGGGCCTACTCTCTTGAGAGAGAAAGAAAGAAAATCATGCTTCAGCCCCGTCATTGGCACGAAAGAGAGTAGAAAAAGGCACTGAGGGAGAGAGCCGATATGTATACGCGCGTGCATCTTTTGCCCCAAGCGGTTCGCACGCTTGCCAGCGCAAGAGGAGGTTAGCGAACGAACGAACGAACGCGCGAGCAAGCAAGCAAGCAAGCTGATGCCGCATCTCGCAAATAAAGTACGTGTGCAAGCCGTTCAAGACTGAGAACGGGTGAAGAGAGAGAAAGATTGGAAAAGAGAAGGGGGGGGGGGGAAGAGGAAAAAGCTCTCTCGCAGCTGTCCATCGTCCACGCAGCCTCCTCTCTTCTTCTTCTTCTTCTTCTTCTTCTTCTTCTTCTTCTTCTCGCGTAATGGGCCTATACTCGAACGACGAGTGTATATATATTGAACGTGTGTGTATGTGCGAGGGTGTGCAAGAGAAAGAGAGTGCTGTATATATATGTGCGCGAGTGCGAATACGTAATTACGCCGGGTGTGCGCGCACAGCTCTTTTGAAGCGATAAATCGAACGTTTTCTTTCTCTTTCTCTCACTCACTCCCTCTCTCTTTTGTGACTGCCACTAACCGACCTGGCTTTTGTTCCATCTCTCGGTCAAGTTTCATGTACCTCTCGTTATTTTTCGACCCTTGGATGTTAAAATGAGGAAGAGTAATGACGATACTTTTTACGATTGTAATCTTTACAGAGAAAGAGAAATAAAGAGAGAAAGAGAATTTACAAAAATTCGCTGTCGCATAATATTTTAAATTTTTATTTTTTTATATATATATAATTTAAAAAAAGAAAATTATATTTTCTAAAAAAAAAAAAATGTATGCGTGAGATTTCATGATAAAGAAATAAAAGTTAAACTGTAGGCGTATACGCGCGGCGCTCATATCTTCTATCATATTTTTCTCATCAAAACCTTCCACTTCCCACTATAAAATTTAACGATAAAACAACACCGTATATATAATAATTCGCACTTATATACGCAGGTATAAGTGCTACCGTGCTACAATTAATCCAAAGAGAAAATTAAATAAAACGCAAATAACTTCATCGTGTGCGTATACACTTTAAAACTATTACCTTAAGATCGTTTTTTTTTCTACACCACTATAACTCAATACTCCACAGATTAACTGACTGCGCTATCCAAAACCCTTTATTAAATCCTTAAATTGTGTACCTTCGCGTAAACGCATAACGTCATATTAACAACTCAAGAAATCGTATAAGCTATAGCTATAAAGGGTGGGTATATTCCTATAGTCACTCCTTCTCGTTGAATATTCAACGTCTTTTTTTATTAATACATTTGAAATGAATTGTTTTCCACGTGTGTTGTAAAAAAAAAAAAGAGAAAGGAAGAAGTCAATGCCTGTCATTAAAAGAGACAACTTGGCAATAAGCATATATTGTATACACGCTCGCTTCGTACACCTCTATATACTGTATGCCCATCATCTTTAATTGTTCCGGCGTATATATATACACACAACAGAGAGCTATATCTTTCTCTCTCTCTCGTACACGCAATGGTGGTCTACTATTCTCACCCTCTACAACCATATACTGTTTCTGATGTTTATTAATATAAACGTCTGGCGTCACAAATGTCCGTTTCATTAATTAACTTAAATAAATCGCCAATTACTAGGCCTTCTTTTCAATATACCTATATGTATACACCCAACGTAGTTAAACGTGTGTAGCCTTAATACGACGTTTAACCCTCCTCTTTAATTAAGTAAGCCGCTTCCATATATACTCTACACACACACACACACACACACACACACACACACACACACACACACACA
>JAPYZE010003625.1:0-13465 GCA_030522805.1 Leptomastidea abnormis | reverse complement strand
CTTACACTATGAGAATAGCTTAATCCGCTGTATCTGGGATGAGCTTCTGGATCAGCATCCGGAGCTCTATTTGGATTGTAAGATTCTTCCTTTTCCTGTTAACAAATCACATATATTTAGATATACAAAATTTATAAAGATTATTTTTATTCAAACAAAAAAATATAAATAAATATATAATAAAAAAAAAAAAACAATTTTAGCATAAAGGGGCGAAAAAGCCAAATACAAGATAGATAAAAAAAGAAAAAAAATCGATATTTCGTATAGTAAACTCACTTTACTCTCAGCCGGCTTGTTCCACTTTTCCTCGATGATTTTATCGGCTGTCATATCTCGGGTGTTACTCTCGACGTCCTTGAGGTAAGCAGCCATTGCAGCCTGTAAAAAAAAAATAAGATCCCAAAAGCTTTATGCACAAGGTATATAACTATCATAGTTAAATTTAACGACAAAAAAAAAAAAAATTTCAAGCAGCTTTTACCAGAAGAGAAGCTAAAATCA
The DNA here is from genome assembly GCA_030522805.1 of Leptomastidea abnormis. Lineage (NCBI taxonomy): Eukaryota > Metazoa > Arthropoda > Insecta > Hymenoptera > Encyrtidae > Leptomastidea > Leptomastidea abnormis. Next base: position 12,961 of record JAPYZE010003625.1, on the reverse strand, counting down.
TCTTAGGATACGATCGAGTGTTCTATTGGTTTGAGCTTTGTGTAAGAGGAAAAAAAAAAAAAAAGAATTGAAGACTTAGATTGAAGGCCAAAAAGGAAGAATACTTTATTATATATTTTTCAAGAGGAGCAATCGAGAATCGCGATTTATATATAGATAAAGAATCCTTGCGCGATAATAATAATAATAAATTGTCATATATCTTATCTTCTCCATTTTATCAATGTCGCTTTCGTATTTCTTTTGCTGCTTGGCCTGTTTGGCACTGTTCTTATGAATTTCTTTGAGCCTCTTGCTGACGTTTTCCTTATGCCTTTTGCCATTTTCGTGAAAATCGATGCTTGGTTTGTTATCGGCTATCCAACATTTGCAGAAATCGCAAAATTTACGGGCTTGTGATTTCCAGTAGTCTGCCCTGTTAATGAAAATTTTGAATTTTTTTTTAATATTTTATTTGGCAGGATTATATTGTGTGGATAATATGGTTTTTAATATTAAACATGTATGATTAAGTTACAAAATAATATTTATAAATGTCATTAATATTAAAATTAAATAAACGGTTGTAAATGTAATTAAATATCATGATAAAATATCCATCTAAATAATTTCTGTCAATTTTCTAGCTTCATTTTTGATTAGATTAACGCAAGCAAAAGTAAACATTGTCTAAATTTTCCTATTGTATTATTTTCAATAAAAAAATCAAATTGTAGCTTAAGATAAAACGAATAATTTGCTTTTAGTGAAACTTGATAATCCATACTAAACGCCACAATCTTAAACATCATAAGCAAATTCTCAAGTCTTAGTTAAAAAATTATTCAACTGTATACACACCTTTAAACAAAAATGCCAACTTATGTTTTACTAAGGTATATTATAATATCGATCATTATGCAGTAAAACGAATCTGTAACTAATTTTAAAGATCTATATTTAAGCCTATACAATTTACGCATGTACACCGATTGTGAATTCAAAAATGACAATGCGCTGCTGACTATGAAGTTGATATGTTGTAGCAGTCAATCTTTTTTTTCGGATTATTGAATTTAAATACAAGTTCATGGAAATTTGTTATCGTTGTCGTGCACTTGTAGTTTAACATCAACTATATCGACTTGTATTTACTCTTTGCATTTATGCTACATAGTCGCAAGGATTAGATTAATATTAAACGACGATATGTTCGTTTTTTTTTTTTTTAATACATCAGTTTATTACAAACTTGGATTAGATAAATAACTGCTGGACATGCGATAATCGCGTCCTTAATTTTATATAATCATAATATGTGATTGTTAAAAATCAGAAAATATTATGTTCGTGAAATTTGATTTTATCCATTTGTTTATTTAAATAATAATTTCATCGAACAATAAAGGTGTGCTGGCAAAATTAAATAAACAAAAAAATAAATAATTTGTTAAAAATTTCTTGTTTATGCCTAGTAACGGATTATCATAAGATTAAAAATTTATAATTTATTAGATTTAGTAAAATAATTTTGGATATATCGGTAAATAGAATTATATTAAAGCAAAAAGCTTTCTAATCTAATTATATTTAAAAAAAAAAGTAGTAAAGAGTTATGTAACAGGAGGATAAGTCTAAGATAATTATTTTAATAGATTTAAAGTATTACGTTATTTGTGTAAAGAAAATACACGAGTTATTTCATTTTAATTTTATTAAAAATAAATATACATATGTGTATACATATGTAGTTTATCCGCATACACGCGTATGATAAAAGTATTATATGCGGATGAAAGTGATTTTTTTTAATACGATTCCGTTAATGCTGATTGTTATACATACCTAACGTATTTATATGTATTTTATTGAAATTAGTCTGTTTTAATCCAAAAGGGTTAAATCGACCTTGAGAGGAATGACCTTACGTCACAAAATCAAGATCAACGATAAGTTTAATTTTAATAAAACAGTTATAATCAGCCAATTTTATTGTACTTTTTTGAAAAACTATATATCGTGATAATTCAAATGATATTAAATCTATTTTTAGCTGTAATATTTATTTTGCAAAAGTAGATCATTTCTTTTAAATTATTTAGTAATCACAATAAAAAAGATATTTTCCTACAGTTCAATTTTAAATAATTTACCTAAAAATCAAAAAAACGATTTATTATTATCTGCTCGAGTAATTAATCACTAAAAATACAATCGATCAAATAGCATCTTATTATTAATTTATAATTAAAATACAAAAAAATCCCAGAGTAAAAAATAATTATCATTCAAAATTGATTGCATTTAAAGTGTAAAAAAAAAATCAAGAAAGAAAATAACTACACATTGCCAAGAAGTCGATCTGATTTTAACGACATAAAGAGAGGCCGTTAAATCTTGAATTGTATTTTTTGAGAGCCATTAAGCTTAACGTAACGGTCAATAAAATTCTTAAGATATATATATATATATATATATATATATATATATATTCTTGCAAAAGTCAAACTGCCAAAAATCGACTGCCTACAATGTCGAGAGAGTATAACTAATTTCATTTTTCTATCTTTCTCTCTTACTATATACATTTCAACGCTATTTCAAAATATATAACTATTCATCTTCTAGTGTTTACCAGGCCGGAAGAAAACTTAATGTTTAAATTGAAGGAAACAAAACGATCTGGCAGAAATATCTCATACTAAGAAAGACGAGCTTGCAACAAGAAAAAGAAGAAGAGAGAGAAGAGAGAAAGATTCATATATTTGTCTGTGCTTTGAATAGAAGAGCTTTTTGTTAACGTCGATTTTCTCTCACCTTTTATTTTCTTATGTTTTATTTATTTTTTTTATTGAGATACTTATTTGTTGATATATAATTATAAGAAAAAAAAATTAACAAATATATTAATAATTCATGTTTCAAAAATAATTTTTTATGTTATTTCAATTATTTTAGCATTATTTATCTCTAGACAATCCTAAAATTAAAATTACATACAATCGTCACTTCAATTAAATCACAAGCTGTAACAAATAAATAAAATTCAAAATCAACACCAATAAAACAAAAAAAAAGGTAAACAAATAAAAACAAGTAGTATAAATCAAGCTCCGTCAAAAAAAAAAAAAAAAAAAGAAAAACCGCATACTACTTACAATATGACGTTCATTTGTACGTCACGAAATAGATATCAGCATATATATATAATAAACCATCCAGCCTCTAAAAAAAAAGTAATTTAGCTCACCCATGAACGCGAGCCAAATAACTTAAATATCGGTGCATTTCTTTCTCTCTCAATCTTCCGCTCTTTCTAACTCACATAACATACATAAACGAAACTAAAAAAAGAAGCGCATGGATATAGCATTATAGCGAGAGACATTAACGACACCTCGAAACAAACATCGTATAACCCCAACAGCCTATATATATATATATATATATATATATATGATATAACTAATTAAAACTAATGTATGCACGCAAACGAACAAGTGAGTATAAGTGCGAGAAGGCGGGAAGAACACACAGTTTGAAAATAAACCCCGAGGCTATATAGTATATATACCTACCAATTGCAGTCTCTCGCTATACCAATGCTGTGTATATAGTTATACAGCTCTTTTTCTCCCTCCACCTCTTCTCTTCTCTTATTCGAATTGCGGTATAGCTGCGCGAGAAATCCTGCTGCGTCGTCGCTGCCGGAAGTTTGCCAAATACGTTTTTGGGTGTCGGGACACATTTCTGGCCCATTTGCGAATCTCTAAAATTTCGCTTCTTATATATACTCTTATGTATTATTATTATTATTATTATTATTATTATTCTGGCTAGAATATGTTATTTCTTATTTTATGTATCTTCTTATTATTGCGTAGGCTTAATTGATCGATAAGAAAAAGTATTTTGATCTATTATTTAGATTTTTAAATTTGTATATTGAAGAAAATAAATTTTTTTAGATGTTTTAAGGGGATATCAAATAAGTTATCCAAGCTTAAGTTACTTTGAACACTATTAGAAATAATTCATTTGAAAAATTTGGAATGGTTGAAATTGAAAGTGTAACTTTTGAGGAACTACCGTACCAAATTTAATCAAAATCGATTCCAAAATAAAAAAGATACGCCAGAATCAAGATTAATATATTTTTTTTTTCTTAGTAATTTTTTAAGGAATTTTTATGTTTTTATATTGTTTAAAGTAGTTCCTTTTAGAAAAATCTGAATAAAAAGCATTGAAATTTTTCAAAAATATTCAAATTGATCTAAAAAATAATACCCCATAAAACATCGGTTTTTGTTAGTAAAATTGTGGCAGCCTAAAATTTTTGGTGATTTTTTTGAGTAAATTTCAACACTTCAAGAAGGTACGAAAAAAATTAAGGAAAGAAAAAAAAATTATAAATAGCTTTATTTAACAATAAACCACCCCCCCCCCCCACCCTTCATAAAAAAGCGAAAAAACTAGAGCACTGTACTTACAAAATATTGATAAATTTTAAATTATAAATTGTGATAAAATATATTAGTTTGATATAGATATTAAGAAGTTGACTTTATTTTTAAGTTTTGAACTATTCGTTGACTTTGAGGATTTAATTAAGAATTTAATTAAAAGGTTCAAGACAAATGAACCTTGTGGATATACGAGAACGTTTATTTTCAACGTTGGTAATGAATATTTAAATTTATTGTTATGTGGTTGGGTATAACAACATTTTTATTTTTATTTTTTATTTGTTTACTTTTTAAAAGTTATTGGATATGAATATTTTATAATATTTGGTTTTAATTTTACAAGTCTATTGAATAATTTTTCTCTACTTGTAGTAAATAGAAAAAAAAAAGAAAATACTCATTTATTTTTTATTAAGAATAAAACATTTCTTTTGTTTAATAAAGACTTGTTGATAAGTTTAAATTATTATTCACATAAATATACAAATATTTCAACTGAAAAATCATAAAAAAATTTTTTTATACCCAACCATAATTTTTTTTTTTTTAATAATCGTAATTTACAAAAAACTTAAACAAACAAACCATGAGTCTTAAAATAATACTATCCCCCTTAAATGAGTCTTATATTTACGAATTCAATGGCATTGTATTTAGAAAATTACAATCTTGGCACGGTAAAATTAAACATTTATAAACTTAACGATTTCTTATAAATACGAGTCTCTTTTACAAAATATAAATTTTTTCAGAAGAATTTACAAAATGAAATTACCCGTGATTGAAGGATATCCATTAGTAATACAATTTTCTTCATGATTTTCTCATATATTATAAAATATATGAGTAGACGATAAATATCAACACTGTTTAATCAAAAGGTATATACAAACATATAAATTGTATATACTATACGTGTTAAATGCAAATACTACCATCGTTGTTTTAAGAGTCATTGCATACAGGTACTTTATATATATATATATATATATATATATATATATATTGCCAACATGCAAGCCTATTTTAGATTGATGCAGAGTGACGAGTTGACTATGTATATACTATATAGCTTTGATATATCCATAAAAACAGCTGTTGTTGTCCAAAAGGTTTGAGAATATATAAGAGTCGACCAAGTGAAAGAGGGCGCAAGGTCAATACTGGCCTCGAAACAAGGGAATATAATGGAGAAGGGTTATAATACAATAAAGAACAATAGATTTATTTTATTTTATTTTTTTTTTATCTTTTTTGTTTTCTTTTCTTTTGATGAACCTTATTTTTTTCTTTTTATTTTATTTTTTCATGGAAAAAAATAGTTTGTTGAGATACATATGTATGATACAAATTAACAATATTATGAATAGTTGTTTAAATATGGAATTTTACTTTGATACAAAGATTTAAATTATTTTGTGAAAGAAATATAATAATAAAAGTATTGATAGTTTTTAATAAACAATTTGGTAAAGTTTATCTTTACAATCTTTACATTTTTTTGTAAATGTAAAATAAAGTAATATTAAATTAAATTGAATATATTTTTTAATGTGAGATATTATAATTTGTGAGATAAAATTTGAATATTTACATACATAATTTAAATTAGAGTTTCTTTGCTCCTTTTAATTGTAAGATACGATATATTTTAACGCTTAATTACACTAGGATAAACTAACATTTCAATTTCAGTTGAGTAAAATATATAAATTTTTAATTTCTCAATTTTTATTGTAAAAAGATTCTATACATTTGTGTATATATTTATAAAAACTAAATTTTTTTCATACAACTATAGTACTCTTAGGCACCCTTTAAAATGGCAAAAAATTACAGTGAACTTTTTCAATTATTATTATTACTTTTTTACGGCGTTTTTTAAAATTGGTCCATTCTGATGTATCTTAAAACGTTAGACTAACAAATTTTTGATTAGGATTGAATCATTTTCATAGAAATAAAATTTTTTAAAAAAAATAAAAATAATAATAATAATAATACTGCATACAATTATAAAATCAATTAAAAATGACATTAGCCAAAGAATCTATTTTTTAAATTATAATATTCACATACCTATAATGATACCATTACCCAAGTATAATATAACGATTTGAAAATACAAATTTTTCATGAATATTTTTTTCCAAATATTTACTTTTCATCTTTTACATAATTTTTTGAAATTCCAAACAGTAATACACTAAATTATCTTAAATACACTTGACTTTAAAATTAAATTAAAAAAAAAATAAATTTTAAATTAATTTATTTTAATGTAAACATTATATTAAAAATACTTATTACATCCATATTAACTCTATATACAATATCCAATCAAATCTAAACAATTCATTCACATTTATTACATTTCCAAGTACCTGTGACATATATTACCATTTACATAATATTTAAAGAGAACAAGTCATAATCATTCAACTTACAATAGCTTAAAAAAAAAAATTACAAAATAACATCTTCATCGACAATATAATACATATTAAGCTATACATAAAAATCAATAGAGTTAAGAAAAATATATTGGCTTACATTTTTAAACCGATAAAGTTAATCCAAGTCTACTTTAAAATAAAATTACATATAGATATGACGCAGGAGTATAACATTTTACAGTTAAAATTTTCGCCTACCTATACAATATATATCACATCAGTACACCGTAACAAGGACTTCTTCTTGATAAAGTGCTTTAGCACTATATACTCCCATTATTCGGACGCATGTATGCATACGCATATATAAGATGTCAGTTCCCTTTAGATGTAATACACAATATGCCATGAAAAGCATTGTATACTACATCTTCTCGCTTCTGCAGTAAAATTTTCACTATAACAACATATAGGAACATAAAGAGAGACAGAGAAAACGAGATATATAGACCCTCTTATAGGTATGTGCAAGTTGCAAGTTGCAAGCTTCCTAAAATACACCGCGTACCTACATATGCATACATGTTGAGGTTACGGTGTAAACTCATATATGTATACAAGAGCTTTTGAACGTTATAAAGCAACTGACACACACAGACACACATACACAAGAGTTGCGATTGTTGTTCCGAGCTAGGGAGGCTTATATAGAATAACGTCCCTCGGCCTCTTTCGCGCAAGCTCAAAGCTTTCAACAGAGAGACAGAGGGAAAGAGCTTTTGGCTTTGGAATTGTAAATCGACGCTTACTCTCTCTCTCTCTCTCTCTCTCTCTCTCTCTCTCTCTCTCTCTCTCTCTCTCTCTGTGTATGTATAGTGTGAGTTGAGAACCAAATGACCTGGTAGACGTTTAGATGCTAATTTGAAAATTGATATATATATATATATATATATATATATATATATATATATATATATATATATATATAGATGTAGAATCTACGCGTGTTTCGTTTGATGTTATATTACGTTTATTTTTATATCGGTATTATAGGTTTATTTTACTATGCGGGAGATCGATTTGATTTGAAATTTAAATATTGCCGTTGTTGTTATTTATATCGTATTATTGTTTGTAATTATAATGATATTTTATATGATAAAAGTGTTGATATAGAAACTAAAGTTTACTTGAATTTCAAATTTTGTTTAATTTATTTATTTATAAATTTATTAATTGTTTTTAATCTTTAAAAATTAAAACATAATTATTCTTAATTTTCAATTTTTATAAATATATAAAATATTCAATTCTATTACAGATTTGTTAAATAACATTGATCTTTTCATCGTAAGTTAAATTTATGGAAATCATAATCTTGTAAATGCTTGTAATGATAATAAATGGATAGCTACGTGAAAAGCTACCTTTAGATTGTTGATTTTATCATACCAAATAATGAAGGAATATAACGGCAACAAAATGTTTTAACAAGTATGGTTTATTGCGCGAGTTGGAAAACTATGTATGTATTCTTACCTGAAGTTAGTTAGAAACTAAAAACTTCAACGTTAGACACACTTTTTTTATACGTAGATGTAATACCAATTACAATTTATGAAGTCATAAATCGTCAGGGAAATTAATACTTTTTTCTTTTTTATTTTTTAATTTAGTGGAAGAATGTGCAATACCTATATACAATAATATAATGATAATTACAAACAATGCTATGTTAAAAGTTTGAAAATTTTATTATTATGTTCTAAATCATTTTTTTATTTTTATATTTGAGCTTAAAGCTTAAAAATAATTTGGCATTAAATTAAAAGTGACAAGATAAGTACTCAAGGATTATTTATGATACTAAAAATTTTTTCCATCTTCAACCCACCATAATTGTAATAATTTTGTAAAAGAGCTCCTAGCTCGTTTAATATTTAAATAAATAAATAAATAAATAAATAAATAAATAAATAAATAAGACTGACAAAAGTTTAACGGAACTTTTGTAAATTCTCGTAATAATTTGTTTATTTAATTAATTTTTATGTTACACGATTTATAGACAGTTCAAAAATTACGAAAATATAAGCTTGCGATTAAGAATATTTTTATTTCTATAATTTTCTGCAAGCGTCAAAGTAAATATTCATACAGAGAATATTTTTATCCATTAGATCCATTGTGAATAATAATTATGATTTATCTCAATAATTGAAATAAAAGATAGTTTAAAAAATCATCAATTGGATACTATTCTTTGTCTTTTGATTTTATGTCAATATTTTTAATTCCTATGTACACAAAAAATATATTTTTTATTTTTATTTTACATTATTCCCTACAATATATACTAATAACTTTAAAAATTAAGAAGTACCAGCTTCATGTTGAACAGTGGTAATCTTCGTAATTGTCTTATACTATGTCACAGTCAATGACGTAATCAAATAAATCCATTTTACAGTATTTGATACCGAGAAAAAGCTGGAAAAAAACGTTTTTTCTATTTTCGAGAAAAAAATCTTATTTTTTTTTTGAAAAAATAAATCAATACGAAAATTTTATTAATATTAAAAAGTCTTAATAAACTATTTATAAAAAAATTATCAATATTTTTTGTAAGAGCAAAAATGACTAGAATTACAATTTATGAAACTAAAAAATATTTTATAAGTAGTGAATCATCTAACTATAAGTCTTCAGACTGATTATTTTTTAAGGATCATATTAGTTGTTATTGTTATTTGATAATTGATATAAATTATTAAATTTTAAATAAGGGATACACCTCATACCTTCTTAGTCTCTTTAAAATATGACTAGTTGATATTGCATGTAAACATTAAGTAAATATTTTAAATCTGTTTTTTTTAATTTTTAATTTTTTAAATTTTTAAATTTTAAAGTTATCAACTTAATAAACTTTTATATCTGCATTCACTTATTAAAAATATTATTATTTTTTGCGTGAAATACGTTTGATAAATGAAGAAAAGTAGTTTAGAGACTATAAAAAGTATTTAAGTTCTACTAAATTATAGGCAATTTAAATGTCACAAGATGAACCGACGTATAATAAAGCTTCATATTCATCAGATAATAATTTTAGAAAATATGGTAATGCTACTTTAGAAAAATGTATGAGATTAAAAAAATATATTAAACCAAATAAAAAAAAAGTCCAAAAATAAATATATAATTTTAACAAAAAATTATTTTATATTAAATTAATAACTTTTATGAAAATTTTGTTAATTTAATAAATAACACGTAATATTCACACAATGTACAAATAGAATTAAAATTATTACGTATACAAAGTAATTCGCACGATATTCTTATATTCAAAACTTTTTACAAACCGCAGGTATAAGGAATGACGTACGAAGCAAGATTTTTTTTTTCATCAACTTATAAGGTATGCAAAGCCACAATAAAAACTGTTACTATCTCTGTAAAAACAGAGCCCTTAAGCTACTTTCTAAATTATTTACGTGTCTTACATTTACAAATTGCACCCATAAAAAGTTGGTCTTAATTTATATGCACGTGTTACACATGATAAAGAATTAATTATTAAATAACAATTTTAATAAAACAAGATTAAAATTAAGCTATTACATAATTAATAATATCTTATGCATAAAGTACAGATCTTTGGTAATTAAGCGTAAATAGATTATTAAACTTTTGTTCAATGGTATTTTTTTGTAATACAAAAATTAAGGTGGGTCAATAGTTTAATAGCAACATTGAATTAGAAAAATAAAATTAAAAAAAAAAACATAAACACTCTATTTATAGAACACAACGATAAAAAAAAAATTTTTATTGATTAATTAAATAAATAGTTTATGTAATTATATAATAAAATATGACGCTCATATATACAATTTGCTGAATTTCATCTCTTTTCATCTCATACAATTTAAAAAAAAATGTTAATAATTTTTCATTGAAATTTAAATTATCAATCATCACAAGTATACAAAAACTTTTAATTTTCTCAATTACTCTTAAAATTTAAATAAAAAAAAAAATACCTTAATCAGCTGAATATTTTACAGCCTCGTTTCACCTTAAACCCCAATAAATAAATTATATATTTTCCGCACATAAAAGTTTCCAACCATCCATCAAAATCCTCTACTCAAGAACGCACATCAAATCCAAACTTCCAACCATCCATCCATCCATCCTTTAAATAATTAAACCAAAATCCCTTTAAAACTCTCTATATCTCTATTATATCCAGCTGATCAAGCCCAAGTCATATCCTCCAAAATATCCCAATCCAAAACATAAAATTCAGGTCATCCAGGTCCAATCTTCTGTTGTTTGGTTATTTCCAAAAGCACAGGATAATGTAAATCAGGGCAGTAATCACGATTAGTTTCTAATAGCCTCAAATGTCTAGCCCAAACTTCGGTATCGTAACAGTCGACTTGACGCGCATTAAGTCCACGCTGTTTAGCTGCTTCCGCAAATTTACGAAATGTCGTGCCTCGACGTGGTGCCATTGCCAAGGCTATTCCATTTTCGGCTAACCAACCGTATATTGTGTCGACTAGATCTAATCTGACTTCGTCGAAGAATAGACAATCGGCACAGAGGATTACGTCGTATGATACTTCGTTTTTTGAATCCTGTTTTTTTTTTTTTATAAATTAAATAAGTAAGATCATGTGTGTATCCAAATTTGTTTTTGATTACATGAAGATGTTGATGTGACTTTTGGCATGCGATTTTTCGATTCACAATAATATTAATATACTTGGCAAAATCTTAAAATTTTACGAATATTATATTTCAAAGTAATTCTGATCGACGAGCAAACATTAAAAAAAAAAAATTCAAAGTTAATTATCTCTAAAAAAGAAAAGAAGAAAATTAGGTGACCATCAAAATGGAAATATGTAGGTCAACAGAGTTAGTTAAAAGCTATATTGCATATATGTATTTTTCAAGGAAAATCTATTAGCAGCTCTAAAGTAATTCGCGGTATAATATAAAAGCGAATTTTCCGAAGCTGCAATTTGATTATTTTAACGGCAAAGGAAGAGAATTGGGGGAGTGGGGGGTTGGTGAACATCTGTCAAAGACAAGGAGGAAGATCATTTTCAAACTGGACGTGTGTATATGCTGCCACCCTCTCTTCTCGACCTCTCTATTCATACTGCCCCTTTTACTATACTCTCCTCTTAATGAGATTTGAATGATCGAATATCATCAGCGCTATAAGAGTTTGGACGATGACAGACGTATAGGTGGATGTTTAACGAGCTTTGTTATATAGATGTATATTTGTATATTTTGAAAGCTAGTTATGATTGCTTGTTTATATGTATACATGTATATATGTAGGTGATGGATGCAATTCAAGTGACATTATATATATGTATAGGAGGATCAATGGTCTTTGACGAGCGTGACGTGATTACTAAGCGTCATTTATTGTGATCTATGATTGTCTGCTGTTGTTGTTGTTGTAGTTGTTTTATATGGACAGGTAAAGTTGCAATTAGTTGAATGAATGATGGTTCTTGATTGTTATATTTTTATGAAATGATTGATGATACGATTTTTTTTATGCTAGTTGTAGAAAAAAAAGTTTGATTTTTTGAAATAAAATATATGCAATTTAAATAAAATAAAAAAATAATATCTGATGCAGCTTAAATAAAATTCTTTTTTAACACTTTTGTAAATGTATTTCAGATTAAGGTTTTTTGGTAGCTCAGAACGTTGAACGACGAAATCGGACCCACGATCTGTGGATTACGATGCCTACGCTTTAACGACTGAACTACTTCAAACTGTTTGATGCTTAAGATTTTTTTTTACTTTTAAGATTATTTATTAATCTGACAAATATTATTGACCAGATATTTTTTTTTTGTAAAATACTAATTTAATGTTTTTATTCATTATTATTTATTTTTATCAATTTTAAAAATAGAAAACGCGATTTATAATACTTTTAATTTGTTTGTATATTTTGAGTTCTTTGAAATGAAAAAAAAATTAATATATCGAAATTTAAAATATAACAAGCTTGGTAATTATATTTTTAGTCTAAAAAAATTTTTAACAAAATGGTATAATTGCTTATTT
>JAPYZE010003624.1:12829-24308 GCA_030522805.1 Leptomastidea abnormis | reverse complement strand
GACAATTTTACTTAGCGTATTTTTCGTTAAATCAGGACTTAACGTATTCTTCGTAAGACAACTATACTTTATGATAGTTTTCGTACGGGGCGTCGAAATACTTAGGACATTTAATTGATTTATTAAAACAACATTCTGTAGTTGCTGTACCAGAAGTACTTTCAGGTGCATTTAGTATACCTTCGTGGGTTGATTTGTACAACAAAGATCCAATAACTTTAAAAAATTGTTAACTGTTTTACGGCCGAACATGAACATTACTTTGACTTTACATTTGAAAAAACATAGTAACGTGAACTTGTTATTCCGAGTGCTTTTCGTTATCATACGATTATGAAGCTTGGCATTTCAATATAGTACATGCCTATCTCAAGAAAAAAGTTTCCATTCTATATACAATAATAAAATTTTACAACATATAAAGATTTTTAGTGATCAAGCTCGAATGAAAGTTTAAATTTATAGTTTAGCTAAAATGTCTTACTGCAGCTAAAAATTTTAGATTTTTTATGCTTATTTTGTACAAACTCTTTTCTTATTTTTAGTAGCTTCTATTAATTAGCCTTTCTTTCCACGTATAAAATAAGTTAAATTTTTTGTTAATACCTGGTCCGTTATCTCAATTTTTAAAAAAACTGTAATGAAGAAAAAACAAGTCAATGTTTTTTTGCTTATGTTCAAAATATGTAATGTATCATCAATCAGTTGACAATGAATAAATAAAAATTTATCAAACTCAATTTTGTGTTATTATAGTCATTTCATCATAATTTTATTCCAATAAATTTATTTTTTAATAATTTTTTACCTTCATATTACAATTTTTAAAATAGGTGTATAATAAATATCGTTTATTTAACAAACACATTTCGTAAAAGAAAAGATACAATTTGATCTTTTGTAAATTTTTTTATTACAAAATTGTTTTAATTCTAAAGCATAAAAAAAGTCAACTATTATTTTTACAAAATCATTTTATAGTGAAAATTATCATATAAAAATTTATTAATAAAAGTAATGAAAAACTACGATAAATTTTTAGTATTACTGAAATGATCGTTAAAGTAAAATATTGCTGTAAATACTACCTACCTTTTTCTTTTTTCGTTAATTACCCTCCGTTTCACCTTCGACTCGTGCGTGCTGATCACAACTCGTACGGAAAAGACGCCTTTTGCCCCCTTTTTAAAAAAATAACTATTCAGTAATCAATAATTTATAATTTAGAAATTATCTTTAAGTTATTGTTTGTTTTCCAGATTTTTTTGATTTGAAAAGTTTTTATTTATTCATCGGGAAAAAAATAGCATATGCAATTCGAGCTAAACGACATTATACTTTCGAATGATTTACTGCCCTCGCTTTGCTCGTGCAGTAAATTTTATTCTGCGTCATAAAAGCTTATCTTTATTTTTCATACTTAACTTAATCGCTTAAGCGTTATCTAGCAAAACTTACCCTCTTTTTTGAGCCACCATTTTGAAAATACTCATACAAGGGAAGAAAAAGCATATTCTGGCCCATTTTTTTTTTCAGCAAGGGGCTGAGTCTCTCTCTCTTTTTCTCTTATAAAACTACCACGTCGCTGGTTCATTGTTACAGGCTGCCGGTGTTTGGTGACCTATGCCAGCTCTTTTCCGCCCCTTCATGTTAGATACATATGGGGGGTACTATATTCCCTGACAGAATTTATAAACTCAAGGTCTTCTTATCCATTTAATGTTTTATGAGTATGTACTACGAGCAATCCTAAGTTTATCTATCATTACATTTTTTAATTCATGATTAGTTGAAGACAAGATAAATCAAATTTCAATACATTATTTAATAATTCAAAATTAATATTATGTAAAAAATTATTAATTTTAAGTATAAAATTATAAAAATGATTAGTAAAATAATAACAAACATAATTTTGATTCTATAAACGCTGAATGTTTGTTAAGTCTAAACGAAAAATAAGAGGGTATCATTCGATCGTTATTCCATACACCGGATATTAATTTATGGAGGGATAGGAAAAAGTAAGTACAAACACTTTACTTTATACGTAAAATCTTAAGGGTACATATATGTATACAACATGATAAACCTGGTGACCAATGAGTTGAGAAACAAACCAGAAGCATAAGAATCGAACGACAATTATTATTCAAGCATTTATACACACATATCGCATATTCATAAATATGCGATTTTTATGCTGATAATATCGTTTTTGAAACTTGAATGTGTATGTATAAGAAGGGATCAATATAAGATGGGAAACAAACAGTAGACACGAGAGTGTGTATATATGTTTTTTGCATGTGAATACAGAGAGCGCGTCAATACGTGTACGTAGAAGACTATATATATTTTTTTCATGAGCGAGAAGGGTGAAAGAAGAATCTTGAGAGGCGACCATCTTACGATAAGCACTCATAGCTTATGCGATGTATCTGAGAAAAAAATATATCAAATGCAGGATTTTTTGGTTTTCTGTAAACCATTGATAAGAATTACACGCATGATAAGCAAATAAATGATTTTACAGATTAGGTGATTTATTTTTTACATATATTTTTGTCTATTATTTTATTTATGAAAATGACGTGTTGACAATTAATATTTTAATATAATTTTTATTTACATATTACGTGTACTTTAGTAATGTACTTTTAAGAACATGATTGATTAAAAAATAAAAAAATTAATTTCTCGTATAAGGAATAACATTATTTTAAAAATATTATAATTACATTATTAAATATTTGTTATATGATAATTCCATTCCAAAATAAATCAAAAACGAAGCAAATCTACAACACAAGAATTTATATTTAATAAATTTTTATTATGCCTTTTTGATACCTACTCCAAAGAGGATATTTTGGCATGAAAATATTAGCACAATAGCAGCTTGTAGATACCAGAAATCGAACCCACGACTGGTGGATTTCAAAATTGGCACTCTAATAACTAAGCTATTCTAAGCTCTACTATCAAATACATTTTGATGTATAAAATACTATCGTCAATCAAATTAATTAAAAGTATTAAGGTAATACTAAATATTTTATAAAATTAAAATTTTTTTTTAAATATTACGAATCTTTCATTTCTTTATACAATATCACAAGCCGCTCAAATTTACTTAACTACAAATCAAATAGCAAGCTACACCACTATAAATTTTATATTCAAAACAGTCATTAAGCAAAATCGATACTGTCGTCCGTTTTCCTATCAATATCCTTACTTCTCCCTTACTCAAGAAGTAACAAGAAATCGCGGTCTGTGTATTCAAGAAGCATCATACTCTGAAATATTGAAGTCGGATTGGCGAAAAAATATAACAAGAGCCACCATTAGCCGAGCAGCTATCAGCTATGAAAAAAAAAAAAAATTTTTCCCATCGCCTGCCTGCGGATAGAAGAGATCGATGGCACAACAACGACTCCAGTACTTGAGGCTTCGAAAATAAGATGGCTCCTGACTTATCCAATGTTTTCTTTGCTACTCTTGTTATTCTCTTTACTTTCTAACAAGGAATACAATTTTTGCGCGAAAATATGGCGTGTATATCTAGGCTGTTTTATCATGCGTTTTTACATATAATTTTTTATTTTTATTTGTATTTATTTGACAAAATTTTCTGATCTTTTTCAAGTTCTCAAATTATTTTGAAATTTATATAATGATTGAGCTCTTATTTGGTATTCTTTTACTAGAAGACAATGTCTATTACACGATATCAATTTATAAAAATTTAATCTCATCAATTTTAATATTTTATTTTTTATTCTACTTGTTTCTAAACAAATATCTATGAAAAAATAATTTTTGGGTTTTTATTTGAAACAAATGCACCTTTTTATTAAAATTTAGAAAAATTAGGTATTCCAACACATATTATCTTACATATTATTTTGCAAACTAAATAGAACATTATTTTTTATAAAGATATCTTTCTTAATACAATTTGAAAACTATATTCAACAATCATTACACAAAGCATAAACTTTTCTTTTGCAATTTGAAAAAAAAAATAATATTAAAAAAAAAAAAAACACGAACATGCGTCATTATACTTTGCAGATATAAAAATACCAGCAATTTGTTTTCGCGCGGAAAATATCATTAAAAAATAAAAGCTTAATCCCCCCTTAAACACTCGGTAGTATAATGAACATCCAAGCCGAGCTTTATTTGTACTTTTTTTTTTCTCCAACACGTAAAATTTAAATATGTACTATACGCTAGATGCGATCGGGGCCGATCATTATACTATAGTAATTCACAAGAACATACAGCATATAATAGCAGTTGTAATGCAGCTGGGCACCAACTGCAATCTCAAATCTACTTACATACGAACATTAGAACGTTCATTAACATTAAATTATAAATACCAGGTTCCGCTTGCAATATTTCACAGTCTTTTAAATTTTGAGCTTGAATTCATTGTAATTATAGTTTTTTCTTTTTTTTTTTTAATAATTATTTTCAAATGAATTATTTTGAAATTTATTAAAAAAGGAAGTGGTGATTATTTTTATTTATAAAATTAAAGAATTGGGTGAAATAAAATATTTTAATGCTTGGAAAACAGTTACTTCAAAAGTCAAATGGATATAAAAGTTTGTGCTTAGGACTCGAGGCTTTTTTAATTGTTTCCTTTTTCTGAGCTTTTTTCTCTTTTGACAAATCGCTCGTCACGTTATTCACAGACTCGTGAATCCATATCTGCACTTTGAATTAGAAAAAAATTTTAATGAATTTTAAACGGCAGTTGCAAAAGTATCTTTTAACTTTTTTCTTTTAGCTGGATCTTAAAAAATGTTGAATTTATAAGATTTTCTTACAAAGTTATAATGATTATGTTTTTAGTTGTATACTGAATTGGTTTTTATTCTATGATAAAATTGCGATTGTTAAAACTAAAAATAAAGTTACTTTCAGAAGTAACTAAATAGAAAGAAGAAACAAAAGTTGTAAAAACTTTTTGCAGATTTATTAGATTAAAATTTTCATTAAATAATTATTTTAAATTATTTATATGCAAAGATTTAAAGTTTTTAATAAACTCAAAAGTTTTATAAAAGAGCAAACATTCCTAATCTAATAATTTTCTCTGATAATAAGTTGATTATTTTTTGTCAATAATTTAAAAATTTCTTTTTACAACAGATTTATTAAATTTATTGTAAAATAAAAAGATGTTCTTATAGAACTTTGTTAATTATTATTGATTTTGGATAAATTTAAAAATGAGTCTTAAGTAAGTGATCATTTTAATTTAGAGGCATTCTTTTATATTAATGCAAATCTTGTATAAAATATTATTACTTCTGCATATTTATAAATATTAAAAAAAAATATATTAAAAATTATTTGTATTTCAAATAAAGTTATAGTCAAATAAAAATATTTAAAAATTATCATAAGCAAAGTTGAATAAAATAATATTGAATATAATTCTTCATTAATATTTACCGTAGATATCACTTAGTTAACATTCAATAAAAGTATAAATATTTATTATTTTTAAACATCTTTGTAGGTATAGATTAAAAAAGAATAAAATTAAAAAGTTATGTTTAAATTCGTGCATTTTAATAACATAATTTTTATAAAAATATATATTTTAAATAAATAAATAAAAAAATCCATAAATATAATAAATTTATTTTAAAAATTTACTTATGACAAGTAAATTATCTTTATCAATCAATCAAATGAAATTTAAAGAATGATCTACTTACTTCATGCGAAAATCATTTATAATTAATTGAGCAAAAAATTATATGATAAAATATAAAATCTTTTGGATTAACAACTTATTGACTTCTTGGCTTATTAGTTGAGCATAGTTCTACCCCGAAAATCTAGAAGGCAGCACTTCTAGAATTACCGACAGTATAGCTGCTGCCATCTTTCTGTCAATCAAGGTAATATGTATTTTATCAATGAAGCTGCAAAGCATTCAACTCAAGCAACGATCAATGTACATTCAAAGTTGATTATGAACTTACTTAAAATAATATAAATTTTATTATAAATTAGATTAAATAATTGAGTTTGAATTTATTTATTATGAATAAAACAAAAAATAATATGAATATTTTAGAAATTTAATATTAAATATTCAAAAAAAAATTCTTTTACAAGCTGTATTTATTTCGGTATTTAAATTAAATAAATAAAGTTATTTATATATTTATTGTTTATATATTTTTATTAATATTTTGTTATTTTAAATCTATGATTTATTAACAGTATGCTTTTATTAGAACATAAGTTATACATGATATATTTTAATTTTATTATACAAATTACATTTTAAAAATATCAAATAAAATTTCAACAAATAAGCTAAATTCTAATATTCTTCAATCCTCATTTACAATTTTAGCTCATCACCTAAATTAAATAACATCTTCAAAATTACTATTATAATAGTCATACAAATTAATTATTTCCTGAAAACTCTATATACAATTATAATCCTGATTAATTAAAATCGTGGTATAACACTAAATACAATAAAATAAAAATCATCTCTTTTACCTCACACATACACACATACACACACAATATAAAATAATTTCCTTCTAAGTATCGATAATTCACATATGAAAGAATAAATCATAAAAAAAAACCACACGAAGAAATCTATCCACTCATCATCATCATCATCATCACCATACCAAAAGAAAATATATACATTTAACAAGACACTCATTATTAGTATTTCAAATAATGAGCTGTCAGTGCTAATCCAACACCTTTTTTTTCTTCTTTTCTTTCCTTCCTCTCTCCTTTCTTTCTCTCTCACCTCTTTTACCATATAAGCATACATATCCCATCATTTGCACATTATTATCATCATCATCCACCGTCATCTTTCCTTGTAAAAAAAAGGGAAGGGCTTTTATTTACTCTGAGCCTCCTGAAGTGCAGCTATCAAGCCAATTTTTTTTTTCCTTTCCACGAAGAAACCTTGCTTATTGGACTCGCACGATTCGCGGGTCCAATATAACACACACACACATACACACTTTTTACCCATACATATAAAACACTCCAGGCGCCACATACATACATACATACATACATACATGGAAGAAGCGGAAGCTCCAAGCCGGCGCCGTTAAATTACACACGAAAATGTCGAGTGGTCAAGTCAGCTCTTTCTCTCTCTCTCTCTTTCTCTCCCTCAAGAGAACATCACAAATATATATATAGGTATAACGTACCAGGACTATATACGAATAAGGCGCCTGGTCTGAGGACGTAGAAAAGGAGAGACTACTCTTGAGAAAAGAGCCTTTTTTTTGAACTCTTGGATTAAAAGAAAGACGACCAGTTAGTCGCGATGACTTGCTATTTTGTTTTTACTCTTCTCCTCCTCCTCCCTTGAATCACGCGAAACATGACGGATGGTATTGTCGTATTCCAGTATGTGTATGTATGTACGTCGCTTATAAAGTATAGACTATATGACGATGAGGTGTTTGGTGGTTGGTGGTGGGAGGATAATTTTCTTGACTTAAACTTATGGGTGGTCTACTATATCCTTTAGATTCATTATTCTCTTGCTTATATACTGTCAGATGTGTAAGATAATTGTGGGTAAGAAAGGAATGAAAAAAAAAATATGTAAGAATGGTGAGTTTTTCGAGGAATGAATTAAGTGATTGGATGATTGGCTGAGGTTTGAATTGTAAGTTAGGGATTTTAAAGGAGTTGAGATGAATGAGAGTTTATGGTATGATGATGATTGGATATTTTGTTAAATTGTTAGTTTTTGATATGAAAAAAATAAAATAGGGTTTTTAATGATTGGGCTTGGTGTATAGTTAGTTTTTAATATAAGAAATGGTATTTTCTTTATTTAATAATAAAGAGAAAGAAAAAGATGAGCTTGAATTATGCATTATGTGAAGATTATTGATAAATTTATTTTTTTGGTATAAAGAGATTATCATGAATATACATAACTATTTTCATTAAGTATAAGTGATTATTTACTTAAGATATATTGTTTACTGTACATTTAAGAATTCTAATATTTTACTTTGTAAGATTTTAATTTTATTTCTTATTTAACTAAACGCCAAATATTATAAAATCGAACATTTTTTTTAAAGAATCATAAATACAAAATAGAAACTAATCATCTCTATAAAATCATCCATAATATCCATTAATCCAACCCAATAATCAAATTATCAAATAAATACATAATCAAGTTAATATAATCCACATTATAAATTCTCTTTCTCTTTCTCTCAAATCAACAAAATGACCAATACAATAAAAAACGATGACTGACCAATCATGCCTCTTATACAAGTATTACCCACGTCTTCATTCTTTTATACAATAGACATCTACATCGTCCATCAGACTCCCCTTCTCTTAAACTCTCGTCATATCCTCAAGAGAAAGAGAAAAAACCTTACAACGAATTATATATCGAACACTACTGCATATATATGTATCTGTCAAGAAGTTCGGACGAAGGTTTCAAATTGCGTCCGATTTCATAGAACTCAATCTGTATGTGTGTATGCATGTGTTTCCGGCGGGAGAAACCTATTGTTTTCCAATATGGTTCGGACTCTGGTCGAGAGTATGGGATTATACTTTTTTATATATATAACTACCCTTGACTGTCATGACGTTATGGATACAAAAAAAAATCTGTGGGAAAATACAAGGCTGCAAGAATTGAAAATCAAATCAAAGAGTTATTTTTATAATTCTTAAAAAAAAAATTTATGTAAGTTCTTATTTTTTTAATTTTCTTAGAATTTTACAAGGCCATGTGAAATTCTATTTGAAATTAAAAAAGAAAATATTTTAGTAATAAAATTTAAAATTGTAAGATTTAAAAAAAAATACTGTCCTAAATCAGTAATTTGCAAATAAAAAATTATCATTAATCCAAGAATCTCTAACAAGTGCATTGAAAATTAACGTTTATTACAAACTCAATTTGCATTTTAGTATATAGGTGTAATCATCGTTAAAGGGTTAAATTACTAAATTTATCGATAACCCAATAATCCGTTATTAACCACAAACGAAGCTTAAATACACCATTAAATCCGTAATAATTGATAAAAACGAGTCTAATGTCTCTACACATATAATACATCAACATCCATATCTTTGTACATAAACTAGAAAAAAGATAGCACTTAATCAAGAGAAATCTCGTAATTCAATCTTATAAATCTCTCTTTCTCCCAAATCCAACTATATTTTTTGCTTACAAAGGAAGAGCAAAAACGTAAAGTCCATTCGTCTTCTTCATCCTTTAAGCTTCTGCGAAAAAAAAGAGGGGATTTAAAGGATAGGAGAGATGAAAGTCCTACTGTAGTAATTGTAAAAGCTATGCGTATTAACAATTTTGCAGGCCTAGGCGGAAATATGCATTAATGGTTCCTTTTAGGTAAAAAGGAAATTCTATATTACTTATATAAGGATTACCTTCAAAGGCATATCTTCAGTTGTAAATTAACGTAAATGTGGGTAGGTATATATATAATTAAAATCGTGCATTCCTGGATAGTTTATCAATATTTGAAATGAGTTTTGGAGACTTTGAGAATATATAATACACTGTGGTGAAATTTAATTTGCTCTGTAAGATTGCCTTCTTGAAGGACTGAAGGTTTATATAGGGATGATAGGGTGAATAATCTTAAGAATTTATGCTTTCATGGAAATCTTGATTTTGATATAAACTTATGTGACTAAAGTATTTGTGAAATAATTTACAAACTTTGATAGAAATTGAAAGGGAATAAAATTTACAGATTATACTATGTATATGAATGTGATTAAAAAAAAAAAAAAAAACATGAACTATAAGAAATTAAAAAATAAAAATTAATATTAACTTTAATTAATATAATCAAAACAATATAAAAAAGAACTTAATTATAAATGAAAAAATAATTAGTAGAAAGCTAAGGATAAACTGATTTAAAACCAAAAGAGAAAGGAAAATGTCCATTATTACATTGTAAACTAGTTTCCAATTTAAGACCATTTTACCCTCTTTCTCTCTCTTGTTTATCTTTCCAACCTCTTACCTGCTTTGTTTACGTGAAAAGCAGAGTGAGAATTCTTAGGTATACCTATATAGGTGAGAATTGTAGCAGCAGCAGTAGTAGGATAGAAACCAGTCGTTTCCCTTGAAATTTGTGGCTCTGATGAGTTGACGAGAGCGTAGGCGGATGGAAGAGCGTTAGCACTCTGTGGGGAGGAGGAGGGACCTGAAGCCTGAGGTGAGAAATCGTATTAGTCACCCAAATTAGTTGAAAACGGTAAAGCCAACCGGGATACGCTTGGGATATAGTAAGAGAGAGAGAAAGAGAGAGAATTGGAGAGAAGTGGTAGTTACCGGCTTTGCAGTCTCTGGTATCGGACGTGGGACGTCCGGGATTTCGACAGTTTCCTCCTGGATTAAAGCTAATTTTATATAGGTGTGTGGAGGATTGTGTGCTTTAAAAATTGTTTGGGCGACTGGTTGTTATTTCTTTTTTACGTTATAGATGTTTCACACCAGCTGGTTTGATTTTACGTGTGCTTATATGTGTTGGCTGAGATTCTTTTTTTTTAAGATTTTTTTTTTGTATTTCTAATTAAAATATAATTTTAATTGTCATATTAACTCTATCAGTAAATTCAACCTATGTTTTATACTCAGATTATTTAATGTAGAAATTTAATAAAATAAATAATTTATTTTGTATGTATCTTTTTTCCAAATATTTTTTAAATAATTAATAGCACAAAAGTAAAAACATGAAAGAAAATTATATTAATACCTAATAAAAAATTATGATTATTATTTACAATGCAATTTGCATTCATTATATAACTTTTTATTAAAATATACTAAAAATGTTTAATAATTAAAAATATGACTTGCTTTATTTTGCCAATTTAAAAAATTTTAAATTAAAAATTTTTAGATTACATATTTTTATTCAATTTAATCCTTATTTTTACCTCTATTGTATTTATTTTAATTAATAAAAAAATTAAGATTATTCATATACTATTAAAATTATAATTAAAGTAGTCGTTAATGAACCTTCCTCAAAGAAAAATTATTAATCAGCGCATAATGCAAATTTTCTCCTGAAAAAAAAGAATATCTTGAAACAAAGTCTTAAGAAAATCATTAGCGAAAAAAAAGATAAAGCACATGATAAACAAAGAAAAATAAAAAATCTAGTGAAAACAAAAAAAAAAGTACGTTGGCTGACAAATGATAATAAAAAAAAAAGTCCAAGCCCGAGAGCGCATAATGTCCATGCGAGAGAATCATTACTCAAATTTGCAAAAGCTCTCTTCGTAAATTACCCCTGCTTACTTGGCAGGACAGGCACGCGCGCGCACCTAGTACGTAAGTATCAGTTGTTCTTCAGTCGTGAGGGGGGCAAAGCTCCCTTATCTGCCCCCTCCCTCTCCC
>JAPYZE010003624.1:0-12816 GCA_030522805.1 Leptomastidea abnormis | reverse complement strand
GGGGGGGCAACCCCCCCTTCCCCCCCCCCCCCCCCCCCCCCCCCCCCCCCCCCCCTCAACCCCTTCGCCCCTCAATCCGCCCTACCGAATATTGGTAGTGTAGGGTGTCAGCGTGGATAGCATGCGAAAAGCGACCTTACGATCCTGGCACCGTAAGGGCGAGTATCGCTTGGGTAGATGAGGAATTAAGGGGCAAGAGGGGGAGCAAGCTGTAAATCGATTTGCAGTCTGGCCAATGAGCAGCGCAAGTGGCGCGCTCCCGTTGGCGGGCTTCCCCTACTCGAAGCCACTCCCATCTCGTTAGCGCGAGGAGCGTGCCCGGGCCAAGCGTACATGTATGTATGCGTATGCATGTGTGGGTGTGAGCATGCAACGCCAGGGTCGGATGATCTGCATGTGTACAATGCCGAAAAGTAATGCTGAGCTCATATGCCTAGTTTTACATATATGCGAGAGTCCAAGGATCGTCGGATGGGTGAATAATTTGAGGCTTATGACAAATAATTTGGATGTACTGTGTGATTCAATACTGCAAATTAAGAAAATAATTTTTTTTCAAATTATGTAGAAATTTATCTTATTTAATAATTTGAAAATTAGAATCAAAATTTTAATCAATATTTATTGTAATATTATTGTCATGGTATTTTTATAAGTCTTTTATAAAAGCAAAAAATTTAATGAAATGGTGTTATTGTAATTCTAAATTTAAATAAATTAGACTTCATTCAAATTATTTTAAGCTTATAGTTAACTTTAGTTAACTATAGTTAACTGAAAATAAATGCTAATAACTTATTATTGTAAAGGCTTGAAATGACTTGGTCGGCAGAGTATAAGTTTTGAAATCCACAGGTCGTGGGTTCGATTCTGAGCATCGATCAGCTGAGTCATTTCTTGTATGCTGAAATACACTTAATAAAAGGTCAAAAAAGTTTTATAAAACAATAATACAATCAGATGTGTAGAATAAAGGTGTTGATTTTTTTTCGTAATAAAATCATATTTATAGTTATATAATCTAGAAACAAATAATTTTTAAAAGTAAATAATAAAATTAAAAGTAAAGGTACCATTAAAATGAAATTATTAAAAAATTTTCATTAATAAAATAAATATTATTAAAAATGTAGGTTAAAATTTTAATTTACATTAAATTTAATGAGGTTCATTGCAGAAATATAATTTAAAATTATAAGATAAGCAAAATATTTTTGAAAAAATTTTTATTGAAAGTTGAAACAAATTTTAATTTATATAATTACATTTTTCAATTAAAATATAAACTAAATTTTTTTTTACATCAATTATTTTTAATAATGTTAAAACAAATTTTTATTTTTACAATTATCTATAAAATTGATAATAATTTTTAAATCAAAATTTATATATCCATACAAATTTATTTAAAATTCATACATAATTTTACTTGCATTGCCGAACAGTATTTTGGAATGAATAGCTAATTAATTATATTTATTAATAAAAAAATAAGCTACTCCTACTAAATACAAAATAAATGAAACAAAAATTCTTGCAAAGCCAATTCCAAGCAGTACTATAATCCTGGCACCAAAATATCGGTATTTCATCAAGTCTGCAACGTTAATAAAAAAACTGCTAAGATTTTAGGTTCCTTACACCCACCTTGCGGACATTCCCGACATCCTTACCTCTTACCTTCGTAGGCGTGTGCGTGCACATCTCCTTACAACGATCCTTTCAACAATAAAAGTCCACGCGTAGGGGAAATAGAATCGCTGCATCGTACTTGTGGAGGTTGCGAGGAAAAAGGTATGGGTAGAGCGATCGACGCACAGGCGTGTCATACCAGTCAAGCATTTAACATGGGGAGCCCCACCTCCTTCGGCTACCAAGTCATGATGGTGGGGGAGTCTACTCCTTAACTAGGGCTATGGCTCGGGCCGAGCGTCTCTGTCATCGGGAAAAAACCGACCAATCGGGAGATGCGAGCAGGCCACTGTTGCGGCTGTAGTACCAAGCCAAGTATAGTAGGCGCGACGCGTGTCGAGCCTATACTTTCTCCCCTTCACCGTCCCATCAGGCCGTGCCCCTACTGCCCCAACTTGGTGGAAGGGGAAGGGGAAACGTGCGTTGCCCAAGAAGGGTGGGCTAAGGGGCGGCAACCCCCCGCCCCCTCAACACAGGTCGTTCGAACCAGCATCCCCGCCCCTTATTTGGTTTCTCATCCATTAGTTCTTTCTCACTCGCACCTGTTTTATCTTGGTAAAGAGTGGGTGCGCGCGCGTGCGACCATCAGCCCTGACGGGGATTTTTAGCTCGCGTGCGCGTGACAGAGAAGGATAGAGTATACGGCCACTGCTACTACCGGCGCTGCTGCTGCTACTTGCTACTTGCTACTGCTACAGCTACCCCAACGTGACGCGGCACTGCGCCCGTTCAGTTGCACACGGCCGCGACTACGACACGGACACACGCGTGGCGTCGTTGATGACGAGTTAACGACACGCATATACACACACACGCGAGTTGCCCTCACCACCGACGCCGTTTAACGCATCATATTTTTTTTTGTTCTTCATTTATAGCCTTATTATCATTCGCGAAAACTTAGCTGATAGCTGTTACGTGACGGGGCAGTTATCAATCTAGCCTCTTATATCAAAGTGCAACTTTTTTTTTCATCCGTGCGATCGTGAATAAAAATCTTTGGAAGTTTATAAAATATCGCGATATAGATACTTATATTTTATTGGTTTTTTAAACTGCCAACGCGTAATATAATTCATTCAACGAAATTTTAGTGAACTTTGAAAGCTCTCAAACAAGAGCAAACAAAAGTGATCGATATAACTTTTTGTGTAATTCTTCAAAATTCTGACAGTATTCGTAGTGTTAAAAGTTAGTGCTAAAAGCGAACCTTAAGTGTGCGGTTAATTGAGCGACGGTATAAGAGGAGTCTTCTCTTTAACTAACAACTCTCGCGTGGTTCTTCTTTCATCAAATTCTCTTAAAGAAAACAAGTATCGGATGAATGAACGAAGAAAAAAAGAAGAAGCAAGAAAGCCTGTAATATGAGACCTTTGAGGGCGTCCCAAGTTTAGGGCCCTTATGTACATGTCTATATGTATGTGTGTGTGGGTCTGCGTACGTTTGCACAATAGAATTCCAAGCAACGTCCAGCTTACATTAATAGCTCTCTCCCTTGTCCACTGTTGATCAATGCTGATCAACGGTAAACAATAGACCAAAGAATATAAAATTATAAAATAAAATAAATAATGTTTACTGTATTAAATCTGTAATTGCTAAGAACTTGGCTTACCTTTTTTTGGCAAGTAAACATTTTTTTTTTACATGTTTAATAGTGTTAAAAACGTAACGTCATTTTCAAGGTTTCTAATGACTTGTTACTAGGATAATATTATAAACATTTGTCGATCTATCGTAAAGGTTTAGTGATACAAAGTGTAACAAGAAAAATCTAAAGTGGTATACAAGTCAGTAGACGGATTAAGCCGGTAGTTAAACGTTTGCCGTCGCTTGGTATTGGCCAGACGTTTTGCCGTCGGATCATAAATATCACACCCCCCAAAAAAATATATAGCTAAGGATTTCAACGAAATTTCAAAGTTCATCTAAATAATTCAAGATAAATTCAAACTTGTCAGTGCAATGAAGATTTACAACAACATATAATTATCTAGTGTAACCTTAATACATTCTTGTGGAATTAATAACAACGTACTCTTGTTCTTAAGAACACAAGATAATAAAAGGATAAAAAAAGACGTTTAATACTATCCGTCGGACAATAAGGCAATAAAATACAGATAATACAGTGGTTGGTATAGATTACACAAGTAAGTTGCAATTGATCCGTCGGTCAACTATAGAGTTTGATTGAAAAAAAAAAAAAATAATAAAAACAAACCTTCAACGAGAGACGGTACTTAAGTTCCTAAGCGCCTCGACGCGCAGGTAACACACGTGCAACGAAATATTAAAAAAAGAAAAAGAAATTAAAAGGAAGTGTAGGTACAACGATCGTGTCTGTGAACATTATCCGCGAATGATAGAACGAACAGATGATAGCTCGATAAATAATAATAAGAATCGATGAAATATTGTTAAATCTCCGTGGCTGTGTTAGTGCGGAAAAGGAGTTAAGTTACAACGATAAAAATAATAACAACAACGACGACGACAATCCTGAATCAAAGCGTGGACGTGGTTGACTTGAGCGGAGGATGCAGGACGCCTGAGGCATCGTCAACGCGCGGCAGCGTATTTGTTGCTCATCAGCAGCAACAACAACAGCCGCGCCCAGATACAAAGATGCCTCAGCGATCGCCCTTTGCAATCCAGGAATTGCTCGGTCTCAATGGAGCCGGCAATCCGATCGGCTCTGTCACCAGTCCCAACAACAACAATAACAACAACAGTACGAGTAACAACAACAACAATAACAACAATGACAGGGGATCACCACAGAGTTCACCGCCGGCCGGTGTCTCAGCTGTGTCATACGCACCGACGGCGCCCCATCATAAACTCTGGGATTACATGGCACCGCTTACCAATCATTTGGGCAATCTGAATAATCTGAACAATCTGACTCATGCCTCGCGCATGGCGTATTTGAATGCCCAAGCTGCGGTAGCTGCTGCTTTCTTACCACCGCCACATCATCCGCATCCTGCACATCACGTGTCAGCAGCTCATCATCAGGTACAAGGCGCTGGACATCTTGCTGGTCAATCTGGTGGACCTGGTGGACTTGGCGTACATCCGGCGGCTCATGCTCAACACATGCTATCTGCTTCTGCTGTACATACCGCTAATCACCATCATCATCATCATCATCAGAGTAGTCCAACCCAACATGGATCGCCACATGGTAAGGATTTTAATTTTTTTTATATTGATTATTATTATTATTATGATATTGTGTTTTTTTTTTTAAGGCATGAATTTTTATAGGATTATGTGATTGTACTTAAGGGTGTGTCTTGGGAGAGTGATGTGGCGTATTTGGAATATCTGTTGTTGAATTTTGTTTTTCTTTTTTTTTTCTATTTATTTATGTTTTTGAGAAGGTTTAGATTGAAAATTTTTGACTGTATATCTTTTTGTAGTGTTTGCATTTACAAGTGGGATATGTGTGTAAAAATTTGTATTTTTTTGTGCGGTGATGTTAGATAAATATATGTTTCTAAGAGTAAGGTATTTATCAGAAAGTTTTTTATTTGTAACGTTTACGTGAAAGAATGGACACTAGTTTTTTTTTTCTTCAATTTATCTAATAATTAATTTTGTTGAAGATTATTATTCTTAAAGAATTTATCAAAACTATAAAAATTGTATTTCATGCTTATTAATATAATAATGTCTTATAATCGCTAAAATCTCTAAATCAATATTGTAATGTCTTATGAGGAGGTATGACATAAAATACAGAATTGAATTTTTTTTAGTATAAATAATATTTACACATTATAAATATTAGTTATTAATTAATAATCAGGTCATATATTGATTTGTTTGAAAATGCACAACAAATATTTTTATTACAATTATTTTATAATTAACGTATCAACTACCATACATTTAACTATTCAACAATAATAGTTCAATAGTCTTCTACCAAGAGGGCAGCACTCACAGATTTATCTGTGATTACGATATTACAATTAACTGATAATATATTAGAATTACAATGAAATTTTATAATTAAAGAAACTAATACTCTATTAAAAAATAAGTTTTCAATTTACAATATTACAGTTTTTGTACTACAATACATCTTACAACAGTAAAGTCTACCCTTTTAATCTAAAACAATAAAGCCTCCAAAAAAAAAAAAAAAAAAAATCAGAAAACCCCAATTTTGACAAACAATTCAATATCAAATTTACCTTAAACACAATTCTCCCAATCCTAACATTATTATCCATCCCATTAACTTTGAACAAATAAATCCCTTACATTTTCAAGATCATTATCCGATCCCACCAAACAATCTTCCAAAACAAACCAAAGTTCTTTCCTTCCCTACCCTATTTTGATTTTCCTGATCATCCCTATCAAACCTTTTCAGCATCACGCCCGCAACATTAACCAACATCTTAATAGATAGACATTATAGTCTAAGGCATCATCATCATCATCACCATCACCCAAGGTAAATTAATAGGCGTATCGTAAAGGGCCCCGGGGACTGAGAAACAAATACTTGGAGTATATATATATATATATATATATATATATAAATCCCTCTTTACTACCATAGCGCACGAGCAAGCGTTCCGAGAGCCACTCAAGATCGAGTTACCGAAAATCGATACACTTTTGTGGCGCTCTCGCTAACATACACATACACACAAACCTTTATACAGTTGTATATAGTATATATACTATATAGAAATAGCGAAATTCAGAAGGATCTCAATGTACTTGAGAAGTGAGGGAATGTATATATAGCTAGCTACAGGCATTTTTGGAGGTAATACTTCAACAATCGCGAGAAAGTTGAATCTTCACCTGGTAGGTGGGGGTCTTTTATATGTATATGGGATAGTTTTCGTATATATAAAGATGTGCGTTTTCTGCCTTTAGGATACATATTAATTCAATGGACTTATGAGACTACCTAGGAAAAATATTTCAATTATAATCGTAGGTTTTGTAATTTTATGTATTAATTTTGAAGAATATTAAACAATGTGATTTATAAGCTTATGATGAAGGATTGATGATTCATAAGTTTCTGTTATTTGAATAGTATACTCAACTGACAATTTAAATATAGCCTGATTCCAAAATTGTACACAATAGTTATTATTTTTTTTTTTTAATTTAATTTTTTCGTCACTAAAAAAAAACTCACATATTACCATTAAATCAATCATCTAAACATTTCAACTATAGGTATATCCTCAACTTAATTATCACAAGTTCATAAAATTTTAAATCACACGCATACCTCCACTCATTATAATCTTCTTCCTACAATAAGCGAATTAATTAATAGTCCATATCGATCAGTATTGGCTCATCTGATTCTCAACTACACGCGATATCCGAGACTCTCTATGTATTAGCCGTTACATCTTAGCATAATTAACCCAGACACGTTAAGAAGAGCTGAAATGCGATCAATATACTTAAGCTACATATAGAAGACAGTCGGTTGAATGTAGGAAAATGAGATATATCCTCTACTACCAATCCATCGAATTTCCTCTCCCTATCTCTCTTCTGATTTTCCTCCAGACATCCGTTCTCCGAGACAGATCGATACCAATCATCATCTTCTATCACCTTCCTTTCGATTCTCGACTTGCTCACCTGGCTGTATACTAATTTGATAAGGAGGCGACTATTTGATTTTCTAGGCATGAGTAGCTTTCTAGTAGCTTGCTAGTGAAATCCATGGATACTAATTGTTTGGCAAGGAAATAAATATTATTGTTAATATTATGGATTATTGAGTTTATTTTAATTATCCAATTAAATTTAAGTAGCAGAGAGAAGATGCTTTCAATAAAAGTATATTAAAATTAAGGTATAATCTTTATTGTTTTTATTCTTTTTTTAAATAAGAAAAAGAAATGAAAAGGAAAAGAATATTGAAGGAGAAAAGGATGGATAGGGTTGAAGTATATGGTCCATGAACGCTACGAATAATTAGTGGTATAATGAGCCAAGTGTTGGGAGCAGACCTGCAATGTCTCCCCATGAATACAATAAGGTCAGAGAGCAAAAATTTAAGAATAACCCAGGCTTCCTTTCCTGAGATCTACTACTACTTTTTTATTTATCGAAAACGAAAGACGTTTTTTTTAAATGTATATAAAGCAGTTGCTCTGACTGAAGCTTAAAAGTATTTACCAAATTTTTGGTGATTTTGTTGCTAAGATATTTTATATACGCGGAAATTGAATTTTAATAACTTTTGATAGTGTAATACTTTTTATTTTTTTTAATAGATGTTTTATAAAATTATACGCATTGATTAAACCTAATAATTTTTTTTCTTTCTCTTTAAACATAATTATACATATTCTTCAATAAATTTCAACCCAATACAGCCCCATCATAATCAAAAAATAAAATAGCAGCTGAAAAAAAAACGTTAACCTCTCGATCGTCCATAACCCATACCTTACACATTCATTTCTACACCCAATTAAGAAAAGAAGAAAAAAATTTTAATTTAATAAAATCATAAAAGCCTATGTTTTCACGAGAACGTCACGAGCAATGATCGACAGTCATATCCTTAAAACGGAGACGCGTGTACGTTTAATACATATATAACCACATTAAAAAAAAAAAGTAAGCCGATCCGCGAATAAGAATAAAAAAAGCATTCTTTCACTCACTACCAAATACTTGGTACCACTCACAAACACATAGACTCACATATAGCAAAAAAAAAGGAGGAAGTAAAACGCGTGTGCGAGAGAAAGAGAGAGAAAGAGAGTAAGTAAGCAACCGAACAGTCTATTAAAAAAATCCGTACCTGGACCATATATACCCTCTACGACATACCAATGTAATTTGCTCTCACTCACTCACAAACGTAAATTTTTTGGAAGGTAGGTATATGTGTGTATAGGAAGGAAAGGGAAAGAGAGAAAAATACGTAATGCTCGAGACGATAGTAGTCTCGTATTTCTTCAAGATCGTACACAATGCCCTATATCCTCACCTTGTATATATATACCTTCTTAGCCATTCAAACGTCACTCCTCGCCACCTCAATATATCGTTCCACACATTTTATACACATATACTTTCTGTCCTGTTCTGGCTCTCCTTTTTTTTTATTATTTTAACGCACCTCACGTATAATTCACTCCCCTTACACTCTCTTTTAGTCCATATCTTTTAGCCCCTGTTAATTCTGCTTCCTTGTTCAGCTCATTATATATATTATTGCACACGAGGTTTTTGGAAGACGCGAATGCTTGCCTGGAATTAGAGTTTTACATACCGAGGTCATTACCAAGACTTAAAGAGAACGCAGGTGACGACGATGGATGGAGGCGATTTCGAAGAAATAAACGCGGTAATTAGATCGATCGGGTTATGTATATGTTATATATTATACATATGGAGAGTTGAGTGAATGAATATAAGGATTTGAAAGTTTATCAACCAGGACGTGCATTCACACGTCTCTTTTTTTAGCTTAGCTTAGCTTGGCTTACTTGGTATTGTTCTATATGTGTGTGGTTAGATGATCAATGTATTTAGTGGAAGTGAGATTTTAAGGGTGAGAGATTTTTATAAAAAAGTGACGATGAATTCCTTAGCGTTGACGTTTTGGGGATACTAATTGTTTGGGATTGAGTATTTTGGAATTTAAGAGTGAAATTTTATTTTTCACGGTGGAAAATTGAAGTAACAATTTTTGTTTGTAATTATCTTTTTTTTATCTTCAAAAAATTTAAATATTTACTAACTTTTATTTATAAAAAAAAAAATAATTCAACTAGTATTAGTCTCTACTATAATTGAAAAGTAATTTATTTTAAAGCAATTAAAATATGTTTATTTAAATTGGTTACTTAAATATATATTTACCTGTTTTAATTGTCTAATAATCTTACTGTATTATAAAGTTCCAATTAAAATGTCACTAATTTAGACTCTTAAATCATGCAAAATTAAATTATCAAGTTTTTAATTTACATTTTTTTCATAAGACATTATTAATATTTGTAAAATCAATATTTCATAATAATAAACATAAAAAAATTAAATGCTATTCAAATTTTATTTTCGTAACTTAAGAACATGTAGACAGTCAAACATTAACTATTTATACTATTGTTTACATCTTATTAAAATAGCGTAAATAAAAAAAAAAAAAATTTTGAAAATACACTTAGTTTTTCTATATCCAAAGTAAAAATTCTCACACATAATCCCCACTTAAAATTTTCAACAATTATCATACATCGCAAGACCACGCGACCACGTTAAGCCAGTATCCGCTTCAACGCTTAATTTCCACATTGTACGTACAGTTCCGTAACACCGGAGCTTTTTAAACTCGTCAACGAAGAAGCTCTTTCTCATGTTCTTGTGTATATAGCAGTACAGTGAAGGTTTACAGCAAGAGCAGTAAGAGGGTTTGGAAGAGGCAAATAAGCCTACAGCTGTATACAATATACATACCACGTTTTTTCCTCAACGCTGTATATATACATATCGTTTTTTTTTTCGCGCACCCACGCGCCCTCCCCACGACTCAGCATGTCTTTGATATGCCGAAGAAGGGGGGGTGGAGGGGTTGGAGAGAGAAGTCGTCGCGACGTTTACGCTCCTCCGCGCTTTTAATTGCCATCTTTTTCCCTACTACTACTACTACCACCAACACCACTACCATTCTCACCCTTTACTCTTCCGCCTACTGTCGACGCAATCACACTCCCTCTCACCCTTTGCCCCACCTCTTATATTCTTGAGTCAGGCAATTTCGCTTCCCCCCCCCCCTTCCTACTATCCCCGTGTTTTCCGCGAGTTCCGTCGTTGTTGATGTCTGAAGGATAAGGGAGCGAGAGATTTTGTTATCCCCAAAAAATTTTTGGTTTTACTACGAACTACTCTACTCTACTGATGAGGAAGTACGTAAAAACTTGTGGGAATTTTTTTTTAACTATTCAGTTTTTACTCGAATGTTACGTAGAGGCTGTGTGTCCGTGAAAGAACCGTTTTTTTTTTTTGTTTCAAAGAAAACAATGTAAGTCCATTGTTATACCCCACCCTATCAACCCTACCTTTCGCATATGTTTTTTTTTTTCCGGGTCGTCGTTGTAAATCCCGCGTTCATAGTTGAACGAAGTTCTGCTAGAACACATTTTGAAATCCCGTTAGTTTTATATGTTTTGTTTCTAGATTTTGAGTTTTTTATTTCTAGGATGAGGAAGAGAAGTTTAAAACTTGATTTTTTTATATTAAAGTTGTTTTTTTTTGGACTTGGTAGTTTAATGAAAGTATTTTATAGTCGCATTTAAATTTAAAAATTTGTAGTACACATCGATTTTTATTAATATCGTCTGGATAGTATCTCTAAGAAGCTCCGTACGATAACTTTTAACGGAAATAGGTAAAGACTGCTGATATCAAATAAAAAAAAAATCCTTCATAGGCACTTTTTAATAAACCTTCATATTAAATTTCTTCAATCTACTAAAAACTTGAGACTATAATATACCTTCAATGTCAATCAGCCATCAAACTCAAATCCATCAGTAATAGCTTCATCTGCGAAAGGTAAAAGAAACTTGAATAAAAAGTATCTCAATTCTACCAAGCGATTTCAAACACTTTACACTTGGACAATACGTACCGACATTGTTTTTCAAGCTTTCTTAAAAAAAAAAAAAAAGTCCTATGGACACCATCGATTCTTAAAAGAAAAGAAAAAAAAAAGGTAAAATATAAAATTCTCTCCTGCATCCGGTTGTCGTTATAAAACTTCTCGGTTCGTTTGAACTTTTACGTGTCTACTAGCAATCAGCTGAATTGCCTATCAACACCCTCGCGCTTTATACACACATATATACATTCTTCTAAATGTACCCCACTCTTCGCTATATACGAGATGTCAACCCAAGCAGCTATATATACCCTCTTTCGCATAAGCGCAGGTCCCTTTTCTTCTTGGAGCGAAGTTATAAGCGCTATATATACGGGAATCCCAGGGCATTTCTTTAACACTTCTTTCCTCCTCAGTCGGCATCTCTTTTTATTTCTCTTTACTCTAACCCCTCCCTACCCCCCTTGCCACTCAATCCCCTTTCCCTTCATCTTCATCTTCATCTTCTTTTTCTTCCTATTTTTTTCTCTCACTCTAGCTTATGACACTTAACTGCATACTTGTTGTCGCGTATATTGCCTGGCAATATCTTCCTCTTTCTCTTATCGTCGTCTCACTTTTTTCTGTTTCTTTTTCTTTTTCTTCTTCTACTTCATCTTTTTCTTTTTTTTTTTCTTTTTTCTTTTTCTCTTTCTTTCATTCTTTGTCCATTCTCTTTATTTTTTTTTCTCTCTTTCGAGAACGTCGGACTTGAATTTTTGAATTACTTTTGACATTGCAAATTGGACGCTTTGTGCTACTGATACGCTACTTCACTTTACGCTCCTTGAAGTTTTTTTTTTTTCTACAAAACTCGACAAAACAATTTTACTCGCACAGACCACCACACTGTTAGTTACTCTTTACTACTATTGCTGGTTAAATTCAAAGAGTTTTGCAAAAAAAAAAAAAAAAAAAATGAAAAAAAAAAAAAAAAAAAAAAAAAAAAAAAAAAAAAAAAAAAAAAAAAAAAAAAAAAAAAAAAAATACTCAATAAAATAATGATAAAAAAAAAAGAATTATGAGTTAACACGCTACTTATCCTTAACAAATATAACAATTACCTAAAGATACCTACTTAGCAAGATTACAAATCATTACATATCAATCAAAAAGACGAATGACTAAGTATTTAGGGCGGTTATCTATATATATCTAGAATCGAAGGAGCTTCTTTCTGGTAGGCGTGGAACAGAGTAGAATAGAGAAAAGGCGAGAGACCGTTCCGTCGCAGGGTCGATATCAACTGATTAGTACTTCAAAGCCCGCGGCAACTCTCTCCCTCCCCCCCTCATCCATTCCTTTGCCCTTCCTCTTCATTGCCCCCTCTCCCCCATAACCCCTGAGCGCTCAACCCCTCCAAGCGCCTCTTGTTTCTCCTACTCTCTCTCTCTTATACCTACACAAGCATGAGCTTTTCCCCTCTCTCTTTAAAGCAAAAAAAAAAAAAAAAAAAAAAA
>JAPYZE010003623.1:0-12447 GCA_030522805.1 Leptomastidea abnormis | reverse complement strand
TAAAAGAAGTAAAATATTGAGATTTTAAATACAATTAATTTTGTTTTTCGAAATTCTTTGAGAAAGCATTCTGCTAATGCAGTTAGCAGCGGTTTTTTAAGTTTGATACATAAACATAAAAAAAACAAAAAAAAAACGAGCTACTCTCTTTCTTCAACAATAAAAATTTTTGATAACAATAAACTTAAACATTTAACACTCGTAACTATATTTACAAACAGACGCTGACCGAAATAGAAAAAGAAAAATAAAAAAAAATAAAGAAAATCGTAAAGAATAAAAGTTTTAAGCCCCTACCCGCGATAGTAGAAAGTTAAGGCTACTAAAAAAAACAGCCATAGAGCATATGAAGCTAAAGGGTATAGGGAAGAAAGAAAAAAAAAACGCTAAAAAGAGGAAGGAGAAAAAAGAGCAAGTGATAGGGGAGCAGAGCAATATAAGGATGAGCTTATATTTTCCGCGAGTGCAATGGGGTCGCCGCCGGTAAAGAGGAAAACAATAGCCAAGGAAAAGAAAACATCGTTCTCTTTCCTGCTTACATATTATATATATTTCAAACCCTTTCCTTTACTTTTTCCTACATATGCCACAATCCAGCAAAGGTGCATATATATATATATATATATATATACTTTTGGGGTTGCAGTAGTATAGTATAGCGGAGAGTAAATGCACGGGGAGGAAATACAGAGTCATTGTTCGCTCCCTCGGAATTATCGTCGACAAGATTCAGCTGACTAGGCAAGCGGCTGCAAGCCCAGCTCACATGTGTGCATATATGTATACATATATATGTGGCTGGGGAGGAGGAGGAGGGATAGGTATGTAGTGGTGAGAAAGAGTATAAGCTCCGGTAGACGGAAGCTGTAGCGGATCTCGCGACGCAAGCGAAAAAAAGTGAGGAAGAGGAAGAGATAGATAGAGAGAGAAAGAGACTTGGAAAATCGCTAATGAAACGGGAAGACACAGGTTGGAGAAGAGAGAGAGAGAGAGAGAGAGAGAGAGAGAGAGCATTTTCAACTTCGATCGATGCGCGTCAACTGGAAAAATCTCGACTGGGCTACGAGTTTTACTTTATTTTTCTCAACTCTTCTCGACTACTACTTCTTTTTGAGATATTTTTTTACGTCTCTTATCTCGTTTTCTTTCTTTTTTTCCTTATTTCTTGAAGTTTTTATTTATATTTTTTTTTTTCTTAACTTTATGTTAGCGACTAACTTTGTGATGAAGTTGTAAGAGTTGAAAATATTTTTATTTTAGTTAACAGTATAATAGATTTGAGACATTACAGGTGGAACGATAAATATTTTATTGATCGTCGTAACGAGTTAAATTATGGCTCTGACTAAAAGCGACAATATCAGAGTTAACCATGTAAGTTATTAAGTTGTTAATTTGTTTTTTAAGTTTTAAAATTAGAAGTTAAGAAATTATTGTAATTGATTAATTTGAAAAAAAAATTAAAAAATTAGTTTTAAAATATTAATTTATACATGCAATGTAAAAACATAAATAACTAAAAAAAACGTAAATTTCATGCGGTTGAAGTAATAAATATTGAAAATGAACGGTATGACCATATAATTTTTTTTTTACCAGAGAATTTAATAAATTATAAGGTATGAGTAAAATTCACATTTAATGTATTTTTTTCAGTTATTAACTCTTTTTATTTGATTTTGTTAAAAAATGTATTTTATACGAGAAATGGATATGGTCTTTTCCATCGATTTACCATTGTTTGTTTTTTTTAATATAATTTTATATACCAAACCAAATTTTAATTAACAATTGTTTAAAACAATTATTTTAACGAAATTTTGTGAAAACAAAAATATTAACGTTTCAATTATTATCATAAAAGTCTTTTTTCGTTTATTTATTTTATTTTTAATTGTAACATACATTCTTTTGTTAAATTTATAATTAAGTAAATATATTCAATATAAAATGAACAAACAAAACTCAAAAAATAATATTTCCAAAACTTTGAATTCGCAAAATTTCTGAACATAATTTTTATATTTTTCATTTATAAAATTTTGTCATTATTTCACCAAAATCATTGATTTTTTGCTTTTTATAAACTGTCGATACCTATAGTGAATTTAACATTTTTTTCACCCTTTCAATCATCTCCAAAATGATGAATACATTATGATGAATGCCACAGTATACATCAAACGTCATACACATTCATTCATTTTATTTATCTTTTGACAAACATACAAAATCACATTTTTGATTCTCGCGAAATATTTAGTCTCGTCAAAGTACATATTACCGTATAAAACGTAAACATTATCAATAACAGTGATGACGTTTTCATCAATGTAAAGCTTCTATAATACTAAAATTCGAAATGTAAAAACAGGCATATATATATACCTTTTATAAATTCAATCCGCGCGAAATCCCTGATTATCTGAAAACCAACATATTTCTCTACCCCAAATACCACAAAGAGCCATAGAAAAAAAAAGTTACAGCAGTAATAAAAGCTCCAGTCGTTTTTACCCTCCTCATGGTCACCGATGCGCGAAAACAGGAAGAAAAAAAAAAGATTTTGCTCGCCAGGATTTTCAGAGAAACTGCGCGCGCGCGCGCCAGATGAGCCAAAGGAAATATAGAAAAATATAAAGAATAAAATAGAAAAGAGATTATTGTGATTCAATTTATTTTGCCTTCTCGGTTTTATTCATACTGTATTCCATTGAAATACAAGATAAAATACGAGCCAGGCAATACATGTATAGGTATATATTTTTTGATAAAAATAGGTGTATCATATTTCGCGATGAGTTGGAGGTTTATAAAATTCTCCAAAATTTTATAAACTTTATTAATATAATATAAAAATTACTTTACGTATAACTATAGTAAAAGTACAATTTAAGCCATATTCATTTTTCAACTTTTCTCATTGAATTGACAAAGTCAAGCTGACGTAAAAAGGACATTAACAATTTAATATTTCGCCATAGTCGTGTTGAATGCGATGAAATGAAAACTCTAGGGAAATTTCGTAAGTGGAAACATCATATTTCAAAAGAGGAAAAGAGAAAGAGAGAGAGAGAGAGAGAATAAGGTAAATTATACTCTTATATAAGAAAAATACCAAAACGACGTTTTCCGGTTTGACTTTTTGATTGGCATTATTATTATTATTATAATACATTTATTAATCATTATTCACCTACTTTTTCGTCCAAGATTTCCCGCAAGGCTTTTTTCAAAAAAAAAGAAAAAAAAAGAAACTAGCTAACAATAAGTCTTTAACGTAAAATACAAAAGTTCAGGTAAATCTAGGCCAGCAAACGTTTGTGAATAAAATAACCTCTTTCTTTCTTTATTTTCAACTAAATTTCAGGGCAAGTAAGTGAAAGGACGACTATAGCCGAGTGACGAAAGACGTCGCAGAGAGAAAGAGAGAGAGAGAGAGATAGTTGCTATAGAATAAGAGAAGTCAAGACATAGCAAAAGCCGCCCAGTTTCCTTATCTCACTCTAAACGAGGACGTAGTTTCGTCACCCCTCAACTAGAGCGAGAAAGACAGAAAGAAAGAGAGATAGTCGTCGCAACGAGGACCTTCCCTCAACGCGAACCCAAGCTACCCCGGATATATAAACGCGCACCTCAACGCGGATAAGGAAAAGCTCTCTCTTATACACGCTGTATATATATGGTATATATATATGCCCAGGCAGCAGGAGCAGTCCAGCATGAAAAATGCAGCGAGCCAGTTATCGCCCGTCTGAATTTTTCATCGGCCAAGGCACACACACACGCACACACACACATGAGCTTTGTTTGCCGTCTATCTTCCAAGTCTATGTGTGCGCACGTGTGTGTGTGTGTATGAGGAGAAACGCCGTAGGCGAATGAGGCACACGCAAACCCTCTGTATACTCAACTAACCCCCTCCCCCCATCAAGCACGATGGTCTCCTTGAAAAATCACCTACCTCTCTTTGAGAAGGACACACGAAACGCGTTTTCTGGTATACGTGTAGTACTGCTGCTGCTGCTATCGCAAGATTTTTAGCTGTTTCTCTCTTTTACCTTTAGCGAGACTTGTTGTGCTATTTTTGGAAATGCGGGCAAGCTCGTTAATTTAATCGTTGTTCTGCCAGGGCACTTTTGTATATATAAAGGGAGATTAAGCGTTAGGGTCTAATCGCTTCTGGTTTTGTCGTTATTCGTGTGTGTATGTATGTATGTTATGTATGTTATGTACGTGTTGTGGTCTTAACGAAGGGATGGAAGATTGTGGAAGAAAGGAGGGTTTTTAAGGGTCTTTCTTTGGAAGATGGATTTGGTTTGTGGTTTTTATATGTTTTGTGTGCTGTTTAAAGTAATTTTAATTTTTTTTCAAGTTAAGTAAATTTAATGTTTATGGTAAAAATGTGGTTAAATGGGATAAATAAGCGTATTATGTAAATAATAAAAAGTAAAAATAATTTTGGAAATTATATAGAGTTTGATAAACTTACTAAAGCCAATGTTTTTGTAGCAAGAAAAATATTTGTGACTGACCTGTAACAAAAAAGAAATAGAAAAGTTAATAATCTTAAAACAACAATAAAAAATTGTTTTTTAAATTAAAGAAAAAATAAATAAATAAAATGAAAGTTGTGATTATTCTTCTTAACATAACATAAAGAAATTTTTTCCTAATGGATATTTATTTTATATCAGACAAACAAAACAAAAAAATATGTGCATGATTTCACTTTTATACATTCATATAGTAAATGACTGATAAAAAATGTCTTATTAAGTCTAAGAATGAAAATATTATATTGTAATATTTAATAAATCTTAACAGCTTCCTTTTACATGCCGACAATAATAACTCTTACGGACCATTTGGCTTATCCATATACAGCATTGAATAGCAGAATAAAATTCATTGAATAGAATCTTAATGAATGATTCATTGAAATGAATAATTCTCTCTCAACGAAGGTCAAATATTTCTCCAAATGATGATGATGATGATGATGATGCACATGACAAAATTGATAAAAGAAAAAAGTGCTTGACACTTGACACAAGTTTTCAGTCATTGACCGCATGATTAATGCAGTTGCAACAATCATCATGTGAAAATATTTTAAAAAAAGTTTTAGTAATGTAAATCACTTGATTTGAAATATTGATTTTACACATCTGGCAAATAAAGTTTCTTCTTCATTACCAATTTAAACAACGATCGCAAAATTTTTACTCATCATCAGCAAAAAAAAAAAAAAAAAGAAGAAATGTGCAAGCTCAGCATTTTTTCATCACGAAAAAAAAGGCAATTCCGTTGAGAACAAAAATAATCTTGAAAAAAAACGTAAGAAAATACTAGCTAATTCTACATACCAACTCTTCTTATTTTCGTTTCAATATCAACATCTTTATACTGCTAATTTACCAAAGAAGGACACATACCTACTCTATTTTTCCATTTTTGAAGCTACAGTTACATAGGAAGCGCAAATTTGCGACAAGTTTTGGAGCTTATCTAATGTCAGGAAAGTCAAACGGCAATCGTTTCAGGATAAGGAGAGGGAGGGGGTATGGAAAAGCGTTAGCTTACGTACATATAAACGTTCGTAGTACATGTACAAACAGGGGGATACTAATAGAGTACTTTGGAGAGTGAGAGAGAGAGAGAGAGAGAGCATAGGTAATATCCACATCGAAACACAAACTCTGGAATAGGAAGGAAAAGCCAACTGTGTACACGTGTATGTGTGTGTGTGAACTTTCCAAAGATCTACTCTTCCTTCTATATCTCATCCCTTTACTTTATACTGCTACTGCTTATATACATTTGCTTCATCTATAGTTTTAGAGATTATGTATATCCTGTCTTGTAGTTGAAATCTGTAATTGTACAAAAATTGTACGAGACTAAAGGGAAAATTATCTTAAGTTTGCGATGATGTCAAAATCGTGAAGAAGTTAACAAATGATGATGAAGATTAAGTAAATTTGGATATAGATGTACTACTTAATTGGATGTTTGAAAACTCTCAAGTACATCTTATGTTGATATTTTGTAGTTCAAACTGAAAGTATTACGTAATTTTAACGTTATAATTAATTTTAATTTATATTATTAAAAAAAAGTTTATAGTCTTTTTTTAATGATCTGGTTGGTTTTTGAATTTAATTATAGCTGTCGTAAATAATTTAAATACCATATTTTATAATCACATGATTAATGATTTCATTATCAAGATTATATGCTCATACAATATGAAAATATTTGTAATAATTAACCATCATCATCAGAAACATGGTACAAAATTAAATTGTAAATTTCTTAAAGTTAATGATTATGTTTAAAATTTTCTACGAGTATTATATTTGTATCTAATATTATTTTTATATCTAGAATATCTGGATTTTGGATAAAACTAAAAATTTAATAATCTATTTTTACGAATATTACTAATATGCCAGCTGTAACACAATTTTTATTAATATTTGTGCAAGTTGACGATTTTCTTATGAAATGTATCTCACATAAAATATTACATGACATTTACGCAAATTACATAATGCTAAACTAAATTTCGAGCACAAATCACACATGTTAATGTCAGGACATGTTATTATTTAAATAGACAGAATATAAATTAGATTGATGAAATTATTAATAACATTGATTTAATATAGATACAGTTGAAATATTAATTTAGAATTTATATATCATTCACGTATACAAAAATTTTAAAATGTAAAATAATAAAACAATAATTTACACAAATATAAACATTAAAATATCTACATTCGCACATAACAAACATGTTAAATTAAATTTCCACGTGAAATTTCATAAATAACAAACATACAATTAAAATATTATAATAATAAAATTAAAACGCAAACTTTTATACTCATAATAAAAAAAAAGAAAAAGAATAATAAAAAAAAAGTATAATATTAGATAAATTAAGAGATAGCCGCGTGAAACCGTCATGTCGTCGCGAGTTTACTATCTTTTTTTCTTTCTTTCTTTCTTTCTCGGTCGCGTCGTCGGAACACATATCCAAAGTCTGCGCAAACGTTAAACACACGCCATACCATAGCAGAGGAGGTCTGTTGTACTGTAGCACAGAAACACACACGACGGACGGACGCAATTGATGGATGGCCCCTCGCGCGACATTAAACACGGCATTTTAATTTATGCGCTACATGATACAGAAACACCTCCTTCTCTCCCCCTGACCCTCACTCACTCACTCACTCACTCACTCATTCTCTGGTAAATATACCTGCGCGAGTTCTTGAGTTCTCGTCTGTTGCGTTTATAGGATATATATACAGTGAGAAGAGGAACGATAGAATCGATATAGGGTAGACTGGACACTGTACTGTTGTGTATACATCTATATATCTATATATATATACGCGTGTTAAATGCATAACCGCACGAACGATGACACTTTGGTGTGATGAATAAAAGCTGTATCCGTTTCCGGTTAACGTGTTGCAAGTGTGTATATATGTATGTGTGTGAGTGTATATGTATGACGTTTCAAATTATCATCCTGTTCTATTGCATGCAATCTGCTGCACTTTGCAATTCGTGTCTTGTTTTTCTTTTTTTTTTTTTTTTTTCTTTTTATATATGGTAATTTGATCGAGCTGCTTGATCAATTTTATTATTAAAAAAAAAAAGAACTTAGTTTT
Organism: Leptomastidea abnormis; assembly: GCA_030522805.1. NCBI lineage: Eukaryota > Metazoa > Arthropoda > Insecta > Hymenoptera > Encyrtidae > Leptomastidea > Leptomastidea abnormis. The sequence goes on along the minus strand of JAPYZE010003623.1, from coordinate 4,753 downwards.
TAAGTTCTTATTAAATATGAATAATTATAAAATGTAGTTATTACTTGTTTCTTAATCAATTTCTTAAAAAAAATAAAGAATTTCAATCTACTTATTATAAAAATATATTATATCAAAATCTTTTATAACATTTTAAATCTGTTTTTTTATAAAGACTTGCATGTCACATTGATCCTCAAGCTATATAATACACGTTCAGATTATTTTCACCCCAAGTACATATAAAAAAAAAAAAAAAAGAAGAAATCCAAAGTCAAACCCAGAGTACCATTCACGTAAATTTCATACAAAAATAATCCGCACTCCTCGTAAAATTCGAAATCTAAAAAAAAAAAAAAAAAAAGCCGGACCCACCATCGTCTCCTTATACGACTGGCGCTAAACTCATGTCCGGATACATAAACAGCGTCGGCCCGGAAGCCAAGCATTCCTCCGGGCAGTTCGATGCTCGGGTAAAGGGGACTCTTAAGGGTATAACAGACAGTAGCACATACTGCACCACAGAAAGAGAGAGAGAGAGAGAAAAAAATAGAGTGTATACGGGCTTATCTGAGGCTATCCAAAAGCACGCGAGGTTATTTCGTACATATATATCTCTCTTTCGTTCGCGACACCTTCCTTCTCCTCGACTTCTCTCCTCCACCTCCAGCAATGAGGACGTCCTGGGACGTGCAACGCTTGGAATCCACAACGAGGACGTTAACGCCAGAGGGGTTAGATTGTCTGCTGCTACTCTTGTCTCGCGACTCATATATATATATGTACATATACATGTACTGCTTATATCGCATCTATTATATGACCGCGTCTTTTTCCTTCTTTCTTCGCTTTTGACCGAGGGGAGGAGAAGGGAAAATGGATCTGGCAGGAGGAGAACACTGTGGTGATGAATGAAGCTTGAGACCGGAAAATTTGTAATTCGCTGGCTCACATGTGGCGTCGAATGATTAATTTGTTTTGCTGCCTACCTAGAGAGAGAGATATATATCTTGGTGTGGTGAAGAAGATGCTTGGGATATTGTTGGTAATATATGCGTGGTAGGAAAATTCGAGGGTTTTTAGTTTTTTTTTAAGCGGTGTAGTTTTTTATATTGGAAAAAATTGAATGAGAACAGTGTGAATTAGTGATATGGAATGATTTTTAAGATTAATTGATAATTGTGGTGTGTCTATTGTTGAATTGTGTTGTGGACGAATTAAAGTGTGAATAGGGTTTGATATGTACAATGGTAAGTGATCTTCTTTTGAATTTTTTTTTTCAAGAGAAGATTGCGTGATGATGATGATGATGATGATGGCTTACTATATTACAAATTGCTTTTATTTAATTAATTTTTTTTTTTTTTGGTCTGTTAGACAGGGATAATTTTAATTAAAAATTGACACGCTACAAATGAAAAAGAAACAATTTTCGTGTACTTTTAATTCGGTAAAAGAACAAAAAAAATTCATTTATTTTAAAATGTTTATTTATTTTATATAAAAAGTCATACGTAACTTTCTGTGGTAAAAATAAAAATTTTATTACTTAATTACTTCCTCTCCTTTATATAAAGTTTATTGAATAAAAGTTTATAATAAGAAATTTTATATTTTTAAAAATTTTTTTTAAAAAAATTATTCAATATTGTAATTAATCAAATATTTACATTTGCTTAGACAAAAAAATTCTAATTTCACCCCTAATGCTACAAAAAACATCACGATCCTAATCCCAAACACTAAAACACTAAAAATGACAAGGTAAACTATCAACAATAGATTCAAAAGAAACCTGAAAAAAAAAACATATCGATGACCATCTCGTAACGTATTTACAAATAGCTTCCAAATGTTCCCAAAGTATATTTATATATCGCCCAAAACAATGTCGGCAACTCAAAGAAAACAGCAGGAGACGTCAGTATAGGAGCAGCAGCAGCAGGAGCCTATACCCAAAACTCCCTCATCAGCTCGTCGACTTGGCAGGTCGTAAAATTCATCACGATAGACCGCCCGCCGTCCTCTCTCTCCCTGTAAGCCTCATACACACGAGTTTTCAAATTCTCCCCTCACCCCTCCCTTTTCACTTCACACATTTCTTCTCCCCTTTTTTTTCTCCGATCCTTTGCTGTATATATACGAACGCTTATACTACCTTTATTTTTTGTATTCCACGCAACGATGCCGGAGGCGTTTTATCGATTGTATATGTATATAATACTCGCGTTTTTTATCACACGCGGTAGTAACAGCAATACCCAGAGATAGAGAGAGATTCGCGAAGAGGAAAGAGAGAGAGAAAAAATAAAAAATCAGAGTCCTATACCTACCTTTTTTTTCTCTCTCTCTCTCTCTCTCTCTCTCTCTCTCTCTCTCTCTCTCTCTCTCTCTTTATACCCTGCAGGGTGGGCTGTGTTTTTGCTGTAGCAGTGATTACAGTGTGCACCATTGAAATGTGCGCGTCCGATTTCGAAGCAAAAGCGACGACGCGAGAGAGAGAGAGAGAGAGAGAGAGAGAGAGAGAGAGAGAGAAAGAGAGATCAATATGTCCGGGGGGGATTAGGAGAGTCGAACTTCGCGAACGACACACGTCACACATATGTATATATGAGAGAGGACGATGAAAGAATGTTATTTCACGTAAAGGGGCTGGGCTCTAGTTCTAGTTTTTTTTTTTTTTTTGTCTCTACTATTTTAATCTTTTTTGTGTATACCTATCGCTGAGTGGTTAGGATAAAAGGAGAGTAGGATAGGTGAGCGATAAAATGTTTTTTTGTTGTTGTTGTTGTTGTTATCAGCGCGGATTTTAGAGTAAATTGGCAGTTTTCAACGCGGCGGTTTAAGGTAAAAATAAAAAGAGAGAGAGAGAGAGAGAGAGAAAAAGCTGAGTGAGCGAGCATTTTTTTTCGTAACTGATTGATCGAGTGAAATTTAATTTTGAGAATTCGAGGATTTTTAACCCCCCCCCCCCTCCTTTGCCCCTCACTTACCTCCCCTCGTCGACACTGATGTTTTTATACCACCTTTCAAAGTCAAAGCGCGCCAAACCTGCATCCAATTCCTCCCCCCCCACCTTCTCTCATACGCTGACTATACCCGTGTGTGCATCAGTGGTATTGAAATAGCTAGGATTTTTTTTTTTTTTTTTGGTTTTCACTCGTATCGATTACACGAACACTTGTTACCTACAGGCTGCAGTTGAAAAACTAAAAATTTTCAAATTGTTAGAAAAGTGATGAGAGAGTGGCTATTTGATGTGCGAGTGTATATTAATTAGTCATATCTCCTGTCACGTAAATTATATTTTATATTTCCTTTTATTTATATATGTTTCGTAAATAGTATTCTCAAAAATTCATTTTAAATTAATCCAAGTAAAAATCATCCCAATGTGTTTTTTGATCAATATTGAAATTGCAATAAAAGTTAATTTTTTTAGAGTATGCATACTTATATAATTATCATCACAAATCAATACAAATGCGCACACCAATGAGTAATACTAAGCCCATCAAGATTAACAAGCATATAGAGAGTATGCAGTATATACATAGGCAGACATTAACTTAACGATCAAAATATCAGCTTGTCACAAACTCCAGCAAAACATTATCTCTCCATATTAAATGCGCATTAGCACCAGCAGTATAGCACTACTATACCTAATCCAATTGGCCCAGTAAGCCTAATCCCAAAAACGAACCTGCTCCAGCGTAAATGTATTTAAGTAGAAAGATCCAAAAAACAAAAAAAAAACAAAAAAAAAAAGAAAATGTAGAAATAAAATAAAAAAAAACAAAGCAACGCTAAAAATCCACAAAGAATAGACCAAAACAAAAGGTATAGGTATATATAGTGAAAGTAAAGTTGAATAGGAAGAAGAAGAAAGGGAAGTAGACTTTCTCTCTTTTTCACTTGCAAAATTATCGCGCACGCGTCCGCCCCAGTGCTCCAACATAATAAGGCAGACACACACACACACACACACACACACAGACAGACGAAAAGCCCTCGATCCTACCGGACGGCATCTGGCGCGTCCGGGTCCACCAGCAGCAGCAGCAGTATAGTAGCAGGACGAACGTACGCCGAAAATAGACAACCAGAGAGAGAGAGTATGTGAGCTACCAGACGGGAACGATAGAGTAACGTTTGAAAAAAATGTGTGTAAACAGCGAGAGAGAAAGAGATGATCGACGAAAAAGCCACCCCTCCCCTCCTGAGTTAAAGGGGGTTATATTCTACTCTCCATCCTTATACTGACTCTACCACCTAGAAGCTGCGTATATATGTATATGCGATCTTCTTGCATCACACGCGCTTATGTAGATGATTAACGCCTGTTATACGTGTATGTAGATGTATATATACAGTTAAAGCGATTTACGAGTATAAATGCATATAATATATTATATATAATATTTTTATAATTCGAAACGCGGCGTTTATTAATTCGTGTTCTTGATTATGCGGGGCAAGGGTCAGGGATGTATATGTGGAAACGAGTTTGGGAAAAGCGTGAGAGCGAGTTGGTTAAAGGAATAGGGAGAAAAGGCAGGTGATTGAATCCTATGACGTTTAAAAAAAAAAAAAAAGAAAGATTCTTTTGTTGGTACACGTGGATCCCATATATATAGATGTAGTGTAACTATGACGATTTGTTGTTTTATGTACGGGATTACCAAATGGATTAATATTGTCAAAAGGCTATCTTGCGTTCATACACGCATACACACACACACACACACACATATATATATATATATATATA
>JAPYZE010003622.1:0-12454 GCA_030522805.1 Leptomastidea abnormis | reverse complement strand
TAAATAATAAAAAAAAAATTGTAATAAAAAATAAATTTTTTTTAAGAACATTGTATTTGAGGAAGCTTTCTGCCAAATACTTGGCAGCGGTTTTTTTTTATATTATTCCAAAAATTTACGGGCCAAAACCCATTTACAAAGATATAAAAGATATAATAATATATTTCATCTTCATTTTTAATGTTTTTAATGATTTACTTTATTATTATTTAAAATTTTGTTTAAATTCTAATTAAAAGTAAAAAATATTTTGTGCTCAATAAATGCCATTGATATTTACCTTTCACTGCCACGAAAGATACAATTAACACCAGATAAAAAGCAAAAAAAATTGTTTTCAGAGACATAATGTTAAAGACTAGAGAGATTAAAGTTGTGAAGTATTCTGAAATGAACTGAGTTCTACGTACAATGTAACTTGTACGTGTGTATTCAACTTATCTTCAACTTTTCGATGTACAGATCCATAAATTAAATTGAGAAATCTAAAATAAATATAATTATATTACGCATTTACAAAAAAAAACCAAGGGTTAAATTAGATAAAATAAAAAACGAATACATGTGTCATTTTTATTATTTTTTTTTTAAATTTAAATAGTTAAAAGAAATTATAATTTAGTCATTTAGTAAGAAAATGAATTGTCTTTAACATAAGATAATTAAAGCTGTTAAGTTTTGTTTCTAATTGTGAAAAATTCTTATTAAAAAATTATTTTTAACATTTTTACAACTTTGGTCGGTTTTTTTATCTTACAAATACCAGGCAAAAAAATTTCTGCTATACCACATTCTCATTTACTACATTTTTTTTTATAAATTTTATATATTTTATTAATAATTAAATCTTTACAACAATTCCATAAAAATTTTAAGCACTAAGTATATTTAATTTAGCAAAACAGTTTATTAAACAATTAAAAAAACATAAAAATTAAATAATTTTTTTTAAACATAACTTATTATCTTACTGAAAATATTTAATTTAGTTTTAAAATTAGTTAGGTAAATATAAAGATCACTAATATCTATTCAAGTGCTCACATTTTTTTGTACAGACTATTATTTATTAATTGTAGTTGTTGATGTAATTTAATATTGAAATGTAAACGTTTCTAAATCTACTTTTTTTATGAAAAATTTAATTTCATCAGTTCTCCAAAATAATCGTTTTAAGACTTGAGTAAATGTAAAATAAAAATTTTTAATTTAAAAAGCTATAGTATTATCTTGTTTGTTTTTCGTAAAAATACCAGACATCGAATATAAATGAATTTTAAAAGTGATAATAAAAATTTTCCTATGTGTTAACTATCATATATGATTGTATTGTTCCCAAATAAGAACTTATTCTTTCTTTTTTATTATGTGAAGAAAAAAAATTATTTGTTCTCGTTGAATTAAACATAGCATATGGCTCGCAGGATTCTAAATTTAAATTCTCAAGTTTTTTTTCTGGTAAATTCTAGTAAAGTTAAAAACTATAAATATATATATATATATATATATATATATATATATATATATTATATATATATATATATATATATAATTTTTAACCGCTGCTCGCATCTATGCGATATTACGTATTGGTTTTGACGCGTGTTGTTGCGCTGTTCCGGAGTCGCGTTTGGGCGTGAGTTCGGTACCGCCACAAGAGTAGAAAACTATTAAAATAGCCACCTTTTTGTTTTCTAAAGATATTATTACTAAAAACTGATTATAACGTTATACTTCTTAAAAATAGTTTTTTTTTAAATTAATGAAAACGTCAATTAATTCAGGTTGATTCAACGAGAAAATTATTATTTTTTTCTTTTTGTAAAAGAATAAGTACTCTTCAATTTGTAATCAATGCAATTATTTTTATAATAATCAGCATTTTATTAAGTTTGATTATCGCGTTTTGAACCTATTTCTATTCAATTGCTAGAAGTATAATGAATAATAAACAGGATAAATGTATAGCTTTTTAGAATTTTAACTTTTATTGCACATTTTCTAACATCTAAAACCGATGAAAATTTCGATAACTAACAAAATCATATTGAAAAAAAATTTTTTTTTTTAACAATTATAGTAAATACATAATATATACTGCAATACAGCTATAAAAATGATTCAACAATTGAGCACATTTTGTCACTTTCAGATTTAAAAAATTTTAAAACCAAAAAAATCTATTATTTATAATGACGTAATAATGTATGTTATTAAATCTATTTTTTTATACAAAAAATTTTTAAAGTCAAGTTGAGTGTCTAAAACTTGATAAAGATTAGTAAAATGTAAATATTTAAAATACGTTAAATCTGTAATATAAAAAGAGAAGTGTGAATAGCAGATATTGCTTTCTCAAAGAGAAAGCTTTTTTTATTGGTACTTGCACAAAAAAGTGCAAATTATAAGTATTAAGTCCTTAATAATGCTTTTTTTTTAAGAAAACATTTTTAATGAGTAAAAGAAAATGAACAATTTCAATCATTTTATCTTAAACCCAATTTGCACATTTTCTAAATGATTTGATTTATGAAATATTTCTTTTTTTTAAATTTAAATTTTAAAAAATTTGACAATGCTGAATTATTTTATTTTTTATCTAGTTTAATCTGACACTTTTTTATAAATTCATAATCTTATTATATTGATTTTAGATTTCTTAATATAATTTATGGATCTGTACATCGAAATGTCAGAGATAAGTTGAATATAAAAGTATAATTAATAAAAAGCCGAATTCATTTTGAACTAAAATAATTTACTTAGTAGTAACTTTTAACCTTTTTATTCCTGAACATTATGTCGTCTAAAATAATATTTTTTATTCTTTTTTTGGTGATAATTGAATTATTTGAGGCGGTACAAGGTAAAAATTGATTTTTTTTTAATTTAGTAACATATACTTTTTGTACTTTGGATTAATTTGAACACAATTTAAAGCAAAAATAACGGTAATCAAAATAAAAAATAATATTGATAAATTTTGTAGTTGTAAGAAACATACCTACATTACCGACCTGACCTCAGCTTCAGATCTTTTTTAATAAAAATAAAACTAAAATTAGCTAAAGTAAACATATTTAATTTATTGCATCTTTATCTACAATACCACAAATTTTGAAGAAATAATGTTGTTGGAATTCTTGCTTTGAAATATTTTAAAAAGAGATTTTTTAGGGTGTTGACAATGTAATAGCTTCAAATTTTGTTTTATATTAGAAAATGAACTAGTGGTGAATAATATGAATTTCTATTATTTGTATAACAATAATTATAAATATGCTTTCGTCGTTAATGTATTTATTAAGTGTTCTCTTAAGTGGATGCTTTATACCTGCACTGCATTATTTGTCAAAATATCGGGATTTCCCGAAAATTTTTAAGTTATTAAAATTATCAAAAAATATTGATATTTAAAAAAATATGTCAAGAAAAATATTATTATAATAATATTAATTAAAACAATCTACATAATATTGCATCATTTTAGGAAATAATGAAAATGAAAATGGAAGTGTTTCTACACCAAACAAACCGGCAATGTTTAGCGTATACGTCACTTTATATGCGCAAATCGTAGAAGAAACTGTTACTCATTTAAAATATTTAATGCAACACTGGAATGAAATACTTACAGTAGAGCAAAATGAAATACATCATCAACGATTAATTCTCGGAAACATTGTGAGAAGAATAAGTTCCACAGGTCACTTAAGGGATCTTACAGTAGAGAAGATCATAGAACACGACAATGTAGTTTACCCAGTAATTCAATCACTTAGAGATTACTTAAAATATGTGATATCAAATCATAAAGAATTAAACAAACCACCTCTTCACTTACAAAGTCAAATTTTAAATCAAGAGATGAAATTATTATCAGAAGCTTCGCTGAAAATGTATCAAGCTTATGAACGTGTGAATCTTTATTGGAATTATTTACCTCCTCCGGTGAGAACAGAAATACTTTTACGACGACGATATTTAGATCAGGTTATAACGGCAACAGATTCACTAGCTCCAAAAAATTCTTTAACAAGGAAAAAGTTAATAGACAAACGAAATGCTATTATGCCACTTATAGACGATCTTTATCGCTTATTAACTTATGTAGAAACAACTTATATGCAAAGACCATTAAGGTCTGGTCAAAATGCACTAGCAGGGCTATCAACATCAGGGCAAGCAGGGCCGTCTGGAATAGGAGGACAAAGAGGACAAGCAGGACCGTCAGGCCAAGTGGGACCAGGAACTCAAGTAGGATCAACAGGCCAAGTGGGATCAGGAAAAAAAAGAAAACAAATAGAATGATGAAAAAAAAAGAATTGCTATAATCGTTGTTATAGTCTGATTAGTAGTATCAATTGGGATTTTTAAATTAAAATTTATCAAGAACTCAAGTTTTCAATAGAAAATGAGCATTAAAATTATAAAAACAAAATAATATTTATTTTAATAACAAAAATAATAAAAAAAGGTTATAATTTACTTTTAATTGAAAACAAAACTACTTACATTTTTAATCTAGTAAAATTTACTAAAATTAAACAGTAATTCTATTAAAATATGTTTAAATATTATATTTTATAATATACTAATAAATTTATTAACTAATTTTTGAAAATTTAATAGTAATGCAATAAATAAATTACTACAAATAATAATTACGTACAAATTGTGGTTATTTATTTTTTGATTTTTAATGCACATAAATGGTTTCCTACTCACAAAAATAAATTTTTTTCTCTGTAGATTTTATTCATATTTTTAGACATTTGAAATTTATTAAAGATTTATTACAAAATCTTATTATTATATAAATCTCTAATTGATTTCCACAACGTGGAATAATCTGACCCATGCAAAAATAAATTATATACATAAAAATTTTTTTAATAAACAAATTTTATAAATCATATATTAAATCTTGTCATAAGGTAGAAGCATTTAGAATGATGTCTGTTTTTTAAAATTGTATAAATTTTTTGTTTTTTATTTAGCCATGGGTCAATTGGTTAGATAATAATAAAGTTGTTGAGATCGTGTTAATGTAAAATTCATCACTCTTTAATTTGTCTTAATGCATTTAATTTTCATATACCATTTTGATTGTTAACTTATATATTCCTAGAATTAAAAATGAAATTATTACAAAATACAACTTTTAAAGTTGGAGAAAATTTTAAAATAAATGAATACTTAAGAAACTTGTAATAAATTAAATATTTATAATTTACAAATGATCCTAGCCTGCTTACTAAGCTTTAGTGCTGTAACTTTAATAAATTGAAAAATTAAAATTACTAATTGTATTTTTTTTTTAATCAGTAGGTATTGAAAAAAAAGTATTCACTTATTTAAACTCATTTTTTAAATTCGTTGAGTTTTTTTCCAGAATATTAGTTAGTGTTTTTATCTTTTAAATTATGTATTAGCGTTGAAATATGAATAGCTGATCTACTATACACTTGACATCGTGTACCTGTTTCAAGTAAAACTGATTTTCTTTTATTCTTTTTTACGGTTGTATTAAATATTTTTGCTAAATCATGTATAATTTTTTTCACTATTCTCAATGTATATGTACATAAATTACAATTTTAAAATGTGCAAAAAGTATAATATTTATGAATTTACCAAAAATTTTATATAATATAGAATTTGATTGATTCAGCGAATGAATATATTGAAAAAATTTTAAATTTAAATGAATGAGAATATAACGCAAAGTATCATTTGATTGATGTTAAATGGTAATTAATTTCATTAGATTATTTGCAAATTTAGTAAAAGACTGTTGCCAAGCAGAATGAAGAAGTGGACGAATTTTTCAAATTTTTATATTTCTTAAAGATTGATATAATAAATTGCGATAGCTAAAAAGCGTAATGCTACAATAGCAGAAGCAAAATAATTTATTTATAAAGAAGTCTTAACAATTTCTAAATTTTTATTTAAGTAAATTTTATGATAAAACACAAATCTAGAAAATCATTAATAATTTGGTATTACTTTCTTACAGTTAGAAATATATTTTTACTTACTAAATTAAGATAAAAGTCTTACGCAGATTTTTCATGATTGAGGAGTAAAGTCAATAAACTGATTTTTTTATAATGTAGAGAAAAATATATTAAATTTTACTTAATTTTGGTAAAAAAAAAAATGAATTTTCTCTTTTTTTTAAATAATAGGGGCGGAGAGAGATTAGGGATGCATCACTATCAAAGAATAATGATAAAATATATTTAATTTATTATATTAATCAATCATATATCTTGTCATGAATGACAGAGTTGGCAAAGTCATTGTTACGACCTAAATTCATTTCTATTTAATATCTGGAAATATAATGAATGACAAATAAGATAACCACTGGTTTTTTTATGTAGAAAGTTCATGTTTCATCAGCTAATCTGTAAAGATAATTTGATTTCTACGAATTTATAAATAATAATCAGAAATAATAAATAATTTTCCTTCTTATGTATAAATATTATTTATACATTTTGGTGTAATTTACATTACTTTTTTCTTTGTTGATCAATCATGTTCGGAAGACAATATATATATAAAAAATTCACAACAAAAAGATATTTTTTATTAAATTATATACAAAAAATTCAGTAGTGTCAGGTGTAGTTCTGGGTAACAGTCAATCTATACAAAGTCTTAGAAATGATTTTTAATAATAGTACACATTAAATAATCGGTCAATCAAATTGATTTTAAAAGTATGGTTCAGAAAGATGTCCTAAATTTTTAATAAATTTATCAATGATTAAATTTTAAATAATTTTAATTGATACATAAAGAAACGGTTGTAAAATAAATATTAGAACTTGATTAGACTCTAATATCAAGATTTGAAAATACGTGAGCTAAAAGATTATATATTTTAAAAATTACTTATTTATCAAGATTTTTTTATACTTTTATAGAAAACCCTAAGATTATTATAAATTTTTTATACAGTGTATTGTATATAGAATCTTTAAAAAAAAATTCAATTTTTTGTTAATTATTTGAACGAACCAATATAATTATTCGAACGAATAAAAAAAAGTAAAATTAAACTCTAGTTTAAAAGTATTTTAAATATTAGAGATATCAGAGAAACATTTCAAAAACCGCTTATTTTCAATGATTTTTGATAATTTTTTCTTTTTGTAGAATGTTATTAGGATCTTGTACATAAAAAACTGATTAAATAAATTAAAAAATACTTTTTAATACTATATAAATAATAACAATTTCCTATTACAGTAAAATTACTTAATAAATCGATTGATTATAAACCAAAACGTATATATTTTTTAAGTAATGTCACTTATTTATTTATATATTTATTATGTAAATATAAAAGGGTAATTGAATTTTTAAAAGGAATCTTTTCCTTTTTATGTACATTTATGCGAAGTTTTTTTTTTTAATGAATAATAATTACATTGATTTCATATTTGCTATTGTAATTTTTACACTTGTACGTCCAGATATGAGTTGGTGATTGTATATAAACGTATGATTAAAAAGAAGAATTTAGTTCTTACCAGAATAATTTACAACTTAAAATCTTTCAGTTTTTTAAAAATATGTCTTTTAAAACAATGTTCTTTATTCTTTGTCTGGTGTTCATTGAATTGTTCTCGTCAGTAAAAGGTAAAAATTAATTTGATTCTTTTAATTAAAAATTTTTTACATGCTATGAATTAAATCTTAAGCGTTTGACAGCACATATAAAACTTTGTTATTATTATAATAATGAATTATATAATTTAAAATTAAAAAATATATATATATAATTTTTTGTTCTTATATTAATAAATTAAAGTAATTTCCTGGAACATTTATATTATAAATAAATAATTTTTAATTTACTCAAACTTTGATACTTACAGGTGGTAACGGAAATGAAAATTTGGCTGTACCAAGTAATTCCCAAAGGCTTGCTGGATACATCGAATCATATGCGCGAACCGTAGAGGGAATAGTTGGAGAATTTAAATATTTACTCCAACATTGGAATGAAATACTTATTGTAGAGCAAAATGACATAGAGCGACTTCGACAATATCTAGGACAAACTGTACGAAGAATAAGTCCGTCAAATGACATGAAAAAGCTAACAGTCGAAATACTTTTAAGACACGAAGATCTTTTTCTTCCTCCTTTAAAAGCACTGACTGATTATTTCAAACGTGTAATATCAAATCATCAATCATTATATGTAGGACCTGAAAGATATCAAAAATATATTATCAATCAAGAGATTGAATTAATGTCGAAAACAACAACACAGGTACATGCTAAAATAGGGCATGTATTACAGGCTAGGTATAAAATACCGACTCAATTATTAGAAGAATTACATCAACGTCGCCAAAGGTTGCAATTCGTTATAAGAATGGCAGATAAGCTTCCGACAACAGAAATTCCATCACGAGAGGATCTGATAGTTAAACGAAATGCAATTATACCACTTATATCGGACCTTAATGTTTTTTTGAGCAATTTAGAGCTAAAATATATTCAAGTACAATCACCGCCTGGTCAAGTTGTGCAGCAAAAAGAACAAGGAGTTCAAGTAGGACATGGAGGATTAACAGGTCCAGTAGGACAAAAAAGACCTGGACAGCAAGTACCATTTGCAGGACAACCAGGATCATCAGGAGTAGGAGGTCCAAAATATCCAACTGGACCAAAATTACAAAAACATCTGAATGATTAACTTTTAAATTGTAAAAAAAAAAATTTTGCTTAATGATTTACTGTTAAGTGTTGAATAAATATAATTAATAATTAATATAAAATCAAAAAAGCTTTTTATTCAAATTCCTAATTATTTAAATAAAAATATTTTTTTTGCTATTGTTCAATAAACAGATAAAATAGTACTTTTTGATACAAAAGTGCAAGAAATCTGATCATTATCTAGTGCAATGTTTTTGTTCGATTAAAGTGAGGATGTAGTGGTTACACAAAACAAAAACTACATTCTCGTACTTGTATCAAAATAAATTTTTCATATAATTTCTTAATTTTTACACAAAAGGCTGATTAAAAGTATCAAAAAATGCAATTGTAAAATATGTGACCAAGTTAACAGAAATATATTTCTTAGTTATTTTTACTAGTATTTATTTATTAGTAACTAAATTATCAGCTAATAAAAAAAGTCAAAATTGTACTTTAAGTTTTCCATTTTCTTAAAAGATTTATTTATCAATATAATTGATTTTTTAATACCAATCCCTCCTGAAATGAAAATAAATTTCATAAAAAAAATAGTCTGATATATCCAAATAACTAATTGTATTTCTTTTTATGAAATCGGAGCAAAGTACAGCTAATACATGCGTGCCTTTTCGTCAGATTTTTTTTTTAAATTCATAATTTTCTTAAAATATTATTTAACAAATCTATCTTTTAAATAAGTATTATCAATCATATAAGTATTTGATGTATTGCACACCTGTATACATAACATGTTCCTTTCGGATCAGTACACTGTTTCTATTTTATTTTTCTTCCACTCGATCTTATTTAATTTAAATTTCATTTTATCTTTTAGATTAATTACTAAAAAATTCTAACTGTAAAAAATCCAATGAGGAAAATAAATTGATTGATTATATTTTAAATAATTCAAGGTGCTTATTAATTTTTTTCAAGTATTTTATAGAAGACAGCTATTACTCACTTTTTTATATTAAAATTAAAGTTATTGTTTTATAATCAAATGTTTTATTTTAATTTGATGAACATTCTTGCAATTTTGAGGTGACCACGATTCTTATGCTTATCATATAAGAATCGAGACACTTTATATTTTGATGACAGTTTCATTATTTTTATTCACACGTAATTGTGCTAGAAATTTTTAATTCAATTTAACTGCGTTTGTATGTTAGGGTTCAAATAAGTGACAATTGCAATCGAAAATTTTAATTAAATTTATAATGACGTTACAAAATCATGAATTTTTTTACAGTCAAAGTAACAAAAAATGTTCTGTTCCGCAATTTAAGTATCATTTTATAGCCAAGAGCAATCGTATTAGTTTTTAACGAGCTGTAAAGTGCAATATTTTATTCTCGTGGTATCTGTTTTACGAGCACAGTTATTATTTATAAGATTACACTTTCTCCCCCCAAAATTGCGTGGGTTGTCGCTTAATTACAACGGAAAATATATGTGTATGGAAATTAAGAAAGCGGTTAGGTCTTGAAATATGTTTTTCAAACTTTTGCTTACGTTGTTGACTCAATTAGTAATGTTAATTTGGAAAGTTGGTTTCTGTTAGGGAAAAAAAAAATATCTTGGAACTGATTATGCTTGCTTATTCAAGGTGAAATAGTAAACTTTTTTGAATTCAAAATTAAATTAAATTCTGAAAACTACTTGTAGGCCAAATTCGGCCTACAATTGTAAAAATTCTGTCTATGTTACAGTATAGTTGAATAATATTATTTTTTTTTTTTAATTTAATAAATAATAAGTTGTTTTTAGTAAAAAAATTTATTTCAATATTCTACACAAAAACTGAATAAAAGTGAAACAAATTAATGGAATTAAAATGTTTGATGAATTTACAAATAATTTTATTTTTATTAATTATCAATAAATCAATAATTCATTAATCATGTTAAATAAGTACATTTTAAAATTATAAATAATTATATATAAAATATTTAATGAAATTCATTCCATTACAAAAAAAAAATGCGTTTGTATCCACGATTACACACCCAACATTTTTTTTTATCAACTATTTTTATCCAACCTGTTTTCCCTTTTAATCCCATCCTACACACTAAAATTTTAACTCCCATATTCTCCAAATAATGTCATACTTTCATAAACTTACAAAAGCAAAAAAAAAACCACTTGTCTACATTCAGAGATCAGCAAAAGAGTAGCAGTAGGAAAAGGAGGAAAGATCCACGAAACTGACCTATTTTTCGAAGGATAGAGAATTGAAGAGAGCAAGAGAAGGGAGTATATACAGTATAGAGGGTGGTTACTCGGTATACGACTTTCGGCAGGCATCGGGGCGCCTAATAATTCAGTCCCGCGCGACGACGACAGCGGTGGTAGTAGGAAAATTATATATATATATATATACGCGGCCACACCACGCGCTCTTTTTCGGCCTCGTTCAAGCCACCGACGAAATCGCTTTTACTCCGGACGGTTGACTATACGGTTCGAGGTCGCGGCCGGCACACCCTCCTCCGCCTCCAGTAACACTCACCCCCACCCCTTTCCCTTTTCCCCCGCGTGTCCGTCTGCTCGCTTTTATAATGCTATGCTCCAACCTCTTCCTCCTTCTACTTTATACTCACTCACTCACTCACCCTTCCCTGCGTGCCAGAAAAATCAATGGTACTGAATCCACGTCTCTGTTCTGCTTTTTTTTTTTCTTTTTCCACTTTTTTTTAAACCTTCCTTCTTCTGTTTTTTATTCTTTTTCTCTTACTGTTCGCGATTCTTTGTCCAAGCAAGCGTTTGGCTAAGTCGATTGACTGTTTTGATGAAATATAAGCGACAAATATGAGAACGATTATTTTTAACGATTACATTTTGCTTTTATGAGTGGAGAATTATTATTAGAAAAGTAAAGGATAAAAAGAGAAATTAATCTGTTCAATAGATGAATGATTCGACATAATTTTAAAATTGAAGATGTTTGAAATATAATAAGAAAGGAGCTGTTTTTACTTGTTTTTATTAATTTGAAGATTAAGAAAGTGGTAAAATAATGTTTCCATATATTTGTAATGTAAACATTAAATAAAAAAGAAAAATTTAATTGATTTACAATTAGAATGAAATAAATTGTAAATAATTTTTTATTCGCGTTACTGTGAGAAATAATAAAAATATTTTAATCAGAAATGAAATTTCAATGCAAACAGTATAATAGCAATGCTAATGCAATTGTTATAACACAAATGTGCTTTATCTTACGAGCTATCATAAATAGATATGCTAACGTTGGTGTATCATACTTCTGCTTTTACGCAGTCACGCAAGCGTAAATACATATATGTACATCATATTGACTGATATTATTTGATGAAGTAAGTCATATGTTTTACTGTTTATCAAATTGTTAACATATTTATTTGAGAAATTAAATAACGAGCATTTGATAAATGAAAATTTATTTGACGAAAAAAAAAAGTTTACGGTCCATGAGATAAATCATGTTTTACGACTGTTAGTTAGATTTTTTTACTCTGATTATTTCATTCAAATGAAAATTTATGTATGTTTAGTAAATATTCGGTTGCCCGGGAACCAATGTATATCTGGTAAAAAAGTTAGTGTGTTGTTTTGATTAAAATACTGTAGAAGGTCGAAAGCTTTCGTTATTATTTTAACTTAGCTTTGTATACTGAGAAAACGAACTAGAAGTTTTATGCTATTGAAAAAGACTCGTATGGTTTTT
>JAPYZE010003621.1:0-12743 GCA_030522805.1 Leptomastidea abnormis | reverse complement strand
AAACCCCTTGTCCAACTTTTACTAATTGACTTTAAGTACGTTTTCGAGCAGGGGACACGTAGGTTGCCATAATTTTGATAATAGACCATATATAAAATTATTTGTTTCATTATAATAAAAGTAATCAAATTTTTTGTGCAATGGAAATGCATTTGAGATATTGACCTTCAAGTCACCATAAATATAATTTAAAAAAAAAAATTAAAAAAAATTAAAAAAAACTTTTTTCTCAGCAC
Source organism: Leptomastidea abnormis (assembly GCA_030522805.1). Lineage (NCBI taxonomy): Eukaryota > Metazoa > Arthropoda > Insecta > Hymenoptera > Encyrtidae > Leptomastidea > Leptomastidea abnormis. Next base: position 12,507 of record JAPYZE010003621.1, on the reverse strand, counting down.
GCGAAATTTAAAATTTTTTTAAATCTATAATCAAAGACAAAATTCTACTCTTGATACCTACTGATTGTGAAATTCTTACAATAATCAATTAGCTATAACTCGGACTTAATAAATTAAATTTTAAAAAAAAACACTTGTTTCAATATTACCAAAATTCCTTTCATATTACTAAAAAATATTTTAAATTCAAGGCGACAGATTTAAAAAAAAAAAACTTCGAAGCATATACTCGAAAATTTAAATTTCTTGACTCACGCATTTATACATGTGCGTATAATAAAAAATATAGTTATACTTTCGAAATTTAATTGATTAATTGACACACGAGTCGAACGAGATATATATATAATAAAACGTTTCGTGTGTAATAGACTCTCCTCCCCCCTGGGTCAATTGCTATACATACGTTATATATATGTATATCTACGGATTTCCGGAGCGGAATATAAACCTATATATTCTTCCCATGGTCATCATCTAATAGGTAGGTATATACCTACATAAAAACATGTATAAAAATCAGAGCAACATCATAATCATATCAACGAAAACTAAAAACAAATATATAAGACATTCGTTGATAATCTGATAAAAGAAGAACAGCTGAGAGCTTCTTCACCTGACGCATCATATATATATATATATATATATAACATAATCTTAAATCCCGTCTCGCATCTCCTCACGCAGTCCCCCGTATTATATAAAATGCACTCCCACGCATTTAAAAGCTTACCTTCAGCTGATGTCGTCTTGTTATATTATAACAGCTGCTGGCCTGTGGCCTACTATATAATACACCGATGAGAGTAGCAGCATCAAAATCAGTATACCTATATAAAAGTAGCATCATCAGCATCAGCAGCATAATCGTCTACGAGAGGAAAATGTACGTACATAGTACTTATACCGCGATCGACGCGGCGTTGCTCCGGTTTTCTTTATACTACCGTCGGCTAGATAGATTATAAAATCAGACTCTTCTTCATACCTTATACATAGTATAGTATATATATTTATATATTTACTCTCTGTCTCACTCGGAGTCGTGCAAGAAGCGCGCGCGCCGCGCAGTCGCACATACACCCACCCACACACAGACACACAACTATATTTACAAGAATTGCTGCGACACTAGCAGTAGCAACAGCAGTAGCCTGCCCTGCAGCAGCAGCAGCAGTGTCTCGACTCCTCGTCGCCGTCGATCGACGGCGCTCCTCGTCATCGTCATCGTCGAGTCTCTTTCTCCCTAATACCTATATAGGATCAATAATTGTCGTCGTCGTCGTCGTCGTCATCCTCGTTACGCGTGTGATGTTCTCTTTACAAAACCTAGTGTTTTCTTTCTAATAGTGCTATACTGCTGCTGCTACTCTCTTTCTCTCGTGCGTGTATTATAACAGGTATAAAATCGTGTGTGTACGTTTAGAAAGCACGCTTATAGCTATTGCTATTATATAGGAACGACCGGAGAATACAACCTATAAAAAAAGAAAAAAAAAAGAACAAAAATGGATAAGGACGAGGATCTAGGTGATTTTGGTACTGAATCAGCTGCAGGTACAAGTGATACTACTGGTGATGATGGTATTGCTTCGGATAAGAATGTTGCTGCAAGTAGTAGTGGAGATAGAGGAGCTGAAAAACAGGTCGAAGTCGAGGACAATTACGGCTGCGAGCATTACAAGAGGAAGTCAAAATTTGTGGTGAGGATTTTTTCTTATTTTGTCTGTGGTATATATTATTAGGTTGAAAGTTGATTAATTGAAATATAGGGTTATATATATACATATGTTTGTGAATCAACTTTTGTGACAGCATGTTAAACTGGTCATCAAAGGAGCACACCCGGGGTTCTTTTGGTTGGAATCCCGCCATGTTAACCCGTGTACTTTTTACGTAATGACGGCTGCTCTTTGCCTGCTGTTTTACAGCTCTGCAGCAGAGTGTTTAACAGATTAATTGTGAAACTTTCTGGAGTTTATGTTAAAATCATGGGTATCCTCTTTTTTTTGCCCTTTAAACGTATTGATATCCTTGTGTTTACCTTAATGTATTCATATGGATTTGATGTCATAAATATTTAAAGGGCTAAAGTACATTTTGGAGCATTCGTTGGAATAAAATTCGTTTAGCGAATGATCTATATAGGTACAGATGTTTAATATTTGGGAAATTTCCTATATGAAATTAAAGAAGGTCGGACAAATTTTCCAACGCGTGGCTTCGTTTTAAGCAAGCGTTCTACTCTATCAAAACGTGTTTATCTCGATAATTCTAACCTTTACGATGGCTATGTGTGTGTGTGTATATGCATGTACGTGTGTCAATTAATTGGCACAAATGCCTTTCATTCAGTATATGACTGCTGTACCAATGTGCGACGTGAATTAAAAAGACTAGCATACGTCTTTGAAGCGTATATATTCATTTTGAATTTAGTACAGATAATTTTATATTGTTTTTTTTTCTTTTTTTTAACTGGATGTACATTGTTGTGTGGATAATCATTTTCTTATTCGTGTTTTACTTTTAATTAGTAAACAGTATTTTTTTATAGGTTTTTTAGTTATTCAAACAATTTTTATAAATTTGTTTAAATGATGATTTATAAACAATTGATTTACAAGTTAGAAGTTGGTCATAAATTATTTTATTGATCTATATTTGCTTACATCCTATTTAGTACTACTCTAGTCATAAAAAAAAATAATAATGCATTAGTTTGAATTAAATTGTTATTGAAAATTTAACTATTGTTTAATTTTGCAGCAAGATTTCTATTTTAAAAATAATTCATCAACGCTTATAAAAAATTACTTATGCTGTAAAATTTAGTAATGATTTAAATAAAAATGTAAATTAAATCAAATTATTGTAACTGTAATTTTAGTATTTAATTGCATGATTAACTACTATTAAAAAGATAATATTTTCAATTTAATAAAATTTAAATAATTAGTGAACATGATTGTTCAAAGCCATGTATTTTAAAAAAACTTGATTTTTAATTTTGTACCCAATATATCTTTTTTGCTAGAGCAGTCACATGTCTTAACGCTGGTATAGAAAGAAGCATTCCTCAATTCAAATAAAGAGCAAACAAAGCTTTATTCTTTTCTTCTTAACTATCATCTTTACCATCATTGAAATAAATCTAATAGAAAGCACTTGTAACAAATATCCTTTTAACTTTCAAAATTCCTGCTCTTTTATCATTCTTTGATTTGTAGCAGTTGAGTTTACAGTGAAGATCCATTAAAGTTTTCCTTGGAGAATAATTCATACGTAAATTAAGTTATTCTCTCAAAATGAAAATTTCAATGGGACAATAAGTAAAAAATTATTGATTAAAAAAGATCTAAATAGGTATAATTTTTTTTAAAGATTAATTGTATTGAAATTTATAATATTAAAACAACCTAATTGATTAGCTAAAATTAATATACATATTATTATAATTTGAACTTTTTTTTATAAAAAAAGACTAACTTAAATCATAAAAGCAAGTCCAAAAAATTTTTGTAATTAACATGTCTTATCTTTCAAGGTAAACTTTTATTGTCCTTTTATGATTCCAAAAAGAAAATAAGAATGTCATTCTATTTTAAAAATCAAAGTCATTTTAAATTTATTTATTTTGCTGAACAAGAAAACAATATATTTTTTTTACATTTATACTTTTTATTAACTTGTTACTGTAACAAACATTTATTATTGTTATTATTATTATTATTATTATTAAATCATAAACTTGATAAAACAAAAAGTATCTCAATTATTCAAAAGCAGACAATAGAGAAATCTAATCATGACAATGACATCTTTTGTTAATTCTACACTATGAGTCACTAATATATAGTCCTCTTAAGCCGCAACAATGTAACATTCAAATGTTTTTTTAATTATTCAAAAAGCATTTTTCTCAGAGCAGTTATAAAAAAGTGTTTCACAAAATCTTGTAAAAAGAATATATCAACATTTGAAAAAAAGAAAAAATTTCTGAGAATTAAAAAGACAAACTGAAAAATGATTTTTTTTTCAGACGCCTTGCTGCAACAAAGTATACACCTGTCGATTCTGCCACGACGAGCAGGAAACTCACTCGGTCAAACGAAAAGAAATAACGGAGCTAATATGCGTACTTTGCGATACGCGTCAGCCGGTCCAGGCTACCTGTCAAAAATGTCAGGTACGATTCGGCAAATACACCTGTCTGGAGTGCAACCTTTTTGACGACGAGGATAAGAATCAGTATCATTGCGATGGCTGCGGTATTTGCAGGTTTGGCGGCCGAGATCAATACTTTCATTGCGCCAAGTGCAATATGTGCCTACCTATCCAGCTACAGAATGGCCATAAGGTATAATTTTTTTATTTATTATTAACCTTCAATATTTGAAAGAAAAAAATTGTAGCTCTTATTTTGCTATTACAGAATCAAATATAATAGTTGATTCATGCAAAATAGTTTCTTTAAAATAATAAAATGATAATTTTCTTTTATTTTTACAGTGCGTGGAAAATGTATCACATGCCAATTGTCCTGTTTGTTTGGAGGACATTCATACCAGTCGTATTCCCTGTCACATTCCCAATTGTGGACATTTGCTTCATCGCATTTGTTTTGAAGATCTGTTACACTCTGGACATTATGCGTGTCCAACTTGTCAGGTCTCACTTCTTGACATGACTGATCTCTGGACATTTTTGGATAAGGAAGTTACTATGACACCAATGCCTCCTGAATATAAGGACTATAAGGCTGATATTCTTTGCAAAGATTGCCATAAGGTTAATCTGCTTTTTAAACTGTTGCATAACTCAATTAGAAAGTATTTGTGAAACAGACATGACATAACATTTTTGACTCTATTGCCCTAGAGAATTTATTTAAAATTATATTTATGTATAAGATGTCAAAATACTAAATTAGAATTATTATATCATAACATTTTCAAATGCATTAATAGAAATCTTACTTTGACGTTTTACATTATATTTTAATGAATTGTAATTAGATTAAAAATTGTATGTTTTTGTTTTACAGGAATCAACTGTAAAATTTCACGTGGTCGGACTGAAATGTTTAAAATGTGGCAGCTACAATACGTGTCGAATCAAAGGATCGTCTTGCCCAGGTGTGTTAGTCAACCTTAAATAGACAGCTACAGTCAATTTACTGCTTTTGGTGTTGCTAAGCTAACTGAGCATAAATTTGTTTGTAATGTTTGCTATGCGACTTAGATGAATTAAGCAACACGCAATACGCTAAGCAACAGAGCAGCTTAACAAAAGACAAACAAAGATCTTACTAGTAGTAAGCGCTAGTTTTTCATATTCGATTTTTTACATTTTTCTCACTTCTAGATCCAGAATCTGTAAACGCAGTCGCAGCTGGCGGCAATTGGATGAGCAGCAGCGAAGAGCATCAGCCATCACAGCAAGGTTCACAGGCGCAGTAGCGAAAAGTTTTTGGGCGTTGGATGACCGTAACATCTCGCTTTTTAAACGTCAGTTTTAGGCGTTTGTTTTCGCGCAAGTAAATTTCATTAGGTAATCACTCCTATCTCTCTTTCTCGTAGACAACGAGACCGTGACGCTTGCGACTATGCGTCAATTATTGAACGATTAGGTTCAGGTCATTCAAAGATTTCGAATATGAGATTTTGTATTTACTTTAACAAATTTATTGGTTTTAATTTTTTTTTTTGTAATTTAAGTATTTTTTTGGAAAATTGTGGTAGATGTACAGTCATAGTTTTGCAAAATAAAGTCGCGTTTTATCTTCAGAATAATTGATAAAAATCAAATTTAGGTGTAATATAGAAAAGTAGGATGCTATTTTAATAAATATTTTTGATCGATTTATTTTATACACATATACTATCACGTGTGAAAGTAATAAAACTATTGTAACTAACGTTATACGTAATATAACTTAATCACCTTCCTTTTGTCTTTTTAAAAGTGAGGGCTTTAAAAATTTTGCAATAATTTTTTATGCATTGAATAAACTAAAAGTAAATTTGCTTAAATAGTCGTGTATTCTAAAAATACACGTTTGCGTTCTTTGCTCGTTCGATTACAGTATTGATGTGGCACTACCGCAACTTTCCTCTTCGTGACGGAAAATACATTTAATAAATTTTAATATTTATTCTGTGATGACCGACGCTGGAGTAACTTTAAAATTTCACGTCACAATATGAAATCTCATTTTTTGACGATCTTTTTTGCCTTTAAATGAATTTGTATTATACTGAAAATAAAAGTACTGCAACAAGAAATTTTCTTTCAAATCATTGTTAATCTCAACTAATGTGAATGTGGTTTGCTGTGAAATGATGTAACATAAATATGGCCTGTGTAGTCACAACGCATAATCGATACTGATTTTCCTTAAGCTAGACCGTTTTGACGAAAGCCTTAGTACAATTTTTCGAGAAACAAGTTTTCTCTAAAATGCGTTAAATTGATAAAAAATTATATAAACTTTGATAATATTAAGTTTTTTTCTTTATCCAATATGAGTAGTACCGAAAATGTAAAGAACTGGTCTCTGAAATTAGTTATTTGTTTTAATTTCAGTGACTTGTGCAATCACAGTGACTTGTAATTTAGCTGGTTTTATTCAATTTTTTTAAAGGAGTTTGTGTAAAAGCTGATATTATTACTATTATTAGCTTTTTTCAAAAGCCTTTTTTAATAGGTAATTAATAACAATTGTAATTATTTATCAACATCACATGTAATAATCAGCCAAGCAATATTGCAACGCGAATTGTAATTTTCATATTTGTATAGTATACACATGCAAAATAGATTTTTTATATTATAATTTAATCTTTTACTCTACGTTGTATAAATATTGATGTTGCATAACATTATTTAACATCTAGTGTTAAATGTACGATTTTGACTTTAGTCTTTTTCGTACTTGACAAAGTTATTAAAAATCAATATATTTGCATAATATTTATTGCAATAGAAAAACTAACAACAATGAATTATTGAAGATTAGCCGTTTATTTCTTAACAATGATTAACTCGATCAAACCTGCATTCGATTTTTTTTATTAATAGTAGTGACCTTATTTAGTATTTAACGTTGCGTGTATTCGTAACTTTCGCGTGCTATATAAGTAGTATAAACATTTCTCGACGTTTGGAAAAACGCAACGGAGATTCGACTCAATGATTAATACATAACTATATTCAAATATACCTTAAAGCAGAAGCAAAAAATAGAAAATATTTAATCAATTGACTTATTATAATACTTTTATGCTGCATTTTATATTGAGTAGAGTGAATACTCCATACAATCGTGATAATAAATAAGTAAACATTCCATAAATACCAAACCAAATTTCAATTTATTATATATTCTGACATAAAATATAATTAGTTGCATCATTACATCTTTTTTCTTTTGATATTTTCTATTTGCTATAATGTGTAAGATGAAATTAAATTCAGATAACTATTTTTTATTTTAAATTATACTCTTTTTTTTAAGTGTATTAGAATGGAAAGCTATGTATTGACTTGAGAGTGATAAATAGAAAATCATCATGTGAATTACATATTTTTTATTGTTGCATTGTATTTGTTGATTTTGTTGATTATTTAATTGCTCTTAGTCTCAATGATTAGAAGGTTTTTTCCTTGTAATTGAAAATAACATTTGAAAAACACAATTTTCAATTTTTGTTTAAATGCTTGTAAAAAAATAAAAAAAAACCATACGAAGAAAAGATAATAAAACCAAAGGACAAGTGAATTTCACAAATGAAACATATGTATTAGTTTGTATACATAAGAAAAGCAAGTTAGAATTTTATTAAACTATATTATCACTTATTTATTTTGTTAAATACTTATTACTCAATTTTTATTATTTTCCAAACGAGATTATATTAAAAAGCATATTATCGATATATAATAATTTCTAAAAAAAAAGCTATGATTTTAAGAATATCACTTGATCAAGGCAGACTTTGTATATTTAGTTTTAGAAACAGTAGTTTTATTTTAATGGCACTTAAATTACGTGTGCTAAAAACATTTTTTCTATAAATATTTCTCAAAAGTATACGTATTTTTACTTATATTTAAAAACAAGATTAGAGAAAAAACTTTTGGATTTTAAATAAAGAAAACAAGATTATATTATAGATTTAAGTTTGCGAAAGAGAGCACAGGGAGAATAAAATAAAAATCAATGTGTACACGTTGTTGCGTGATCAATACCACTTTTATTTGTTTGGTTGTAAATTAAATATTACCAATTACAAAGGCTCTTTGTACATAACGCCGCAATAATGTAATATATAATATAATATGATATTCTATCAAATAAACCGGCTATAATTTTTTTTCTTATTATTATTAATCTATCTTCGCTAGAGAAAATGAGCATAAAAAAAAAACGACACACGTAGTGCGCACATAGATATAATATACATAGACAAAGGATTTTTCACTTCCCCGCACAGGTTTTACAAAGAAAAAGTATATCATATAAAATTACGGAAAAATTGCTGCCTGCTATGAAATAAAATTGAGATAGTTAAAAGTAAGGAATATATAATACGTAGTCGGTGAATCGACGAAAAACAACTTTATAAAAGAAAAAGAACTCTACGAAAAAAAAATATATATTAAGAACTGAATAATATATAAGAAGTAATAAAAAAACATGGTAATATTAAAACAATTATATGAGCGCGGGCACGTTATAAGTTCATGTATATAATGTTAAACCGAAACGCTTTCGATGGACGGGCCTTACTCAAAACTCGGGCCTTACTATACGAATCGGAACATCGCGCACGCACTCACGCACGCAGTTATACACACACATCACACACAGGGTGTTCCATTATACAATTGCATATTTATCGAAAAATTTACGGGCTTACTATAACACCGCGAAGAGAGCGCATTATACAGCTATATATATATTTATATTTATTATAATAGCCACATTTTTTATTTAAATTTATTTATTGTATTGTATTTCTTTTTTTTAAAAAAAGTCTTACACTGCTTTAATTTTATACGCGGGAGTGTAAAAAATATCATCGACGATTGAAAAAGAACGAATTCGCTCGTCTCTCTCTCTCTCTCTCTCTTTTATTTTTTTAAATTTATCTTTCTTTACTGGTTCGCTCGCTTTATATTTTTAAATTTCCCACGAAGAACATTATATATCATTTGCACTGGCAATCACAAAAATTGCTGACTCGCCCAACACGACTCGGTTAATTTGGCCCTTTTTATTTTCAATTTACGAAAGTACATCAGTCGTCGGGCCAAAGGAAATAGGGGGAGGGAATGAGGGAGGGGAAAAGGGAAGGTTATCAATATATGCGAATCCGCTTAATCGGCGGTCGTTGATACAGACGTTGACGATGATGATGATGATGATGCGGCGGCGGCGGCATCGGTGGGTCAGAAATTGAGTGAACGTGGCCTCAATGGTGTGTAGCCGTGCATCGTTAGGAACTGACGTGCTGCTTGTGTCATTTCAACTTGATCACGCGTACGACCACAAGCTACAGCTGTCCATTGAACTTCCAATTGTACCTGTTAACATAGAATTAGATGGGATTTGTTAGTTGTTGTTATTCAATCGTTACTAAATATGCCAAAGAAAATATAATATAAATTTTATAAAGAGAAATGTTGGAAAATTGTTTATAATCGAGCTTTTTAACTGTTTCGATCTTGGATTCGAAAAAGTTTGCTCTTAATAAATGTGTAAATTTATAGATTTGTGTCTTAATTAGGAATATTATTAAGTTCTTTTTTTAAATTAAAAATTATGTACGTGACATTAGGATCCAACGTCAGTACACTGTACATTTCAGGACAATTTAAAAATTAAAAAAAAAATAATTAAACATATTAAACAAAACCATAAAGTTAAACAAAACCATAAAAAAAAATCAAAATCCAAATTAAAAACCAAATAAAACCATTAATTAAAAAAAAGGGGGGGTTGGGGAGGTGTAAAAAAGCAACATCGATTGTTAGCCCCACGAGTACATAGCAATCAAGCTTGCGAAAGCGGCGAATGATGTTTTTTTTTTTTTTTTCGATAATGATGGTAAATATATACATTCATATACAAACGAAAGTGCGCGCGTTCAATGTTGATGTTGTTTGATGTTTGATATAGATGTTGTGTATATATATATATATTTATATGAGCGTAGAGAAAGAGAGTTGTCGCATAAAAAGATGTTCAAGTTTTTCTTTTTCTTTTTTTTTGTTCTGAGCGGAGAGCGCGACACTCACCTTCATACGCTTGAACGGCGCCAGATTTTTAATGTTCGTTGTATTATTACAATCGCTGGTGCTGTTGTCGAATGTGTCGAATGATATTGCTCGCTTGGCGCTTGGCTTCCGCTGTGCCGCGGATGTTAAGTCGTGGGATGTCTGGAAAGGAATAATAGACACACTAGCTACAGCCGCCGGGCTTTTGATACTTCGTTTTTTTTTTTTCTAATAAATATGCAAATAGTTTTTTTTTATATAGTGATACGCGAAGAGAGTAATTTTTTTTTATTCGCGATTTTTTAATTATAATAATAATCGTAGATGATTATTTTGTTTATTTTTTAAAAGAAATTTTTAATTTTAATAAAAACGTGCATGACAAGTGCGCGACAAACCGGTATAAAGAATATAAGATAATACGTATAGTTGAGAGTAAAAGAGAGATTACAGAACGAGATTAGAGAAAAGAACGCGAATTCTTCTTTTTTTTTTCTTCTCTTATTTTTCCACAATCGATTCGTATAGGTAATATGAACTCTCGGCGTTTTCGCGATAGTAACAACAATAATAATAATAATAAAAAAAATTGGGGACGAGGGCGATTTCATGTGTTTGTGTTACATGTGTGACTAGGCCTTTTGTGTATCTTAAAGATAGATTATTATTATATACACGGGGATTTTTTTTTGCGCGCCTCGTCTTGAGAGTTGTGGTGCTTAAATACGGCGAATTGGGAAAAATAAAATGAAAAAAAAAAAAATTAAAGAAAATTAAAAATAAGAAAAAAAGAATCTTAATAATCTTTGGATTTTTCGTTGTTTCTTGGTGGATTAACAACTTTAATTGTATAATAGGGGAAGTGAATGGGATGATGTAGAATATGGCTTAGCTTTGCGCCGAAGGTCTAGGATTAAGGGATGGGAAGGTACTTTGGTACGCTAGGCCAGACCTGTTTTTTTCTTTTCTACAAAAAAAAAAATTTATTATGGGAAAGGTGGGGAGAGGAGAAATTTCTCGCTCTGTGGGTGCAGACATGCTTGCTCTTTTCTCTGCTTTTTCTCTTTCAATCAATTTTTTTTTTCAAGCTCAACTTAAGACAATAAATAAAACACGAATATGCTCGAAATGATGTGATAAAATTAATAAAAATAATAAAATTAAATTAAATAATATATACTATACAAATAACTAATACACGACAAAAAATATATAACTTTACAATATATATTTATATAAATATTATAAAAAGAAAAAAAAAATATGAATGCTCAGTCAATACTTGGTCTCTGGGAGCATACACAATAAATAAGGAAACTACCAATTATTTTTTTTTTTTAATCCCACTCAATTAAAATTTTTTTCTTTTGTAATCGTGCATTTTGTTTTAAGCCTCAATAGCGACGCGATTTTTTTTTCTTTTTGGTAATTAAACAGCTCGATTATTTATTTAATCGGCAGAAGATAAACAAAGTTTAACAACAAAGGCTGCACGGTCTCGCGGTTTTTTGTCCGTTTCTGAGGCACGATCTGGCAACATGATTACTTATTTTCTTTTTACAAATCTGTAAAAAAGTTTTTGAAATAGCGACGTAATAAAGCCCAAAAAAAAGGCTGAGTACCAAAATTATATTAATTGCTTAAGGTACACAATAAATTAAGTACTTAATCAGACGGCGTCTTGGACCCGACTATTAATTTAAGCGTCATAGTTATTCTTTGCATGACTTGATTAATACATATAAAAAAAAACAAAAAAGAAAAAAATTAAATAGCAGGCATCGCAATATCCAATTGCGATACCCTGATAAATTTACAAATTTTTTTTCCATACATCGTTCCACCATTATAAATAATTCAACAAGAGATAAAATAGCGTTACATCGTTCCACCATTATAAATAATTCAACAAGAGATAAAATAGCGTTAGTGGAATAATCGAGACGTTAGTACGCTTTTATGATTCAGGCGTCAACTTTTCGTATGATTTTTTTTTTTTTTCAAGGCAAGTCTGAGTTATTAAGGTACTTCGAGGGTATATACTAACGGAATGTTAGAAGTCTGCAGGATAGGGGAAAACATTTGATCATTTTATGCTGGGATTACGTACAAGGGTATTAATTTTTTTTTTATACAACGCGTACACAAGGCGCTCTACGTGGAAGCCCGAACTAGGCATGAATATATGGGCGAACGACAATACGAACAAACAACATTAAA
>JAPYZE010003620.1:0-12457 GCA_030522805.1 Leptomastidea abnormis | reverse complement strand
TAAAGATTATTATAAGAAAAGAAGAGCCCCGAGGGTGTAACTTCTTTATTTCTTATTTATCTTTTTAATTTGAAGGCTATAGAATTATCGCTTACTTTCGGTGCACATTACTGCGTGTAACGAGATAAAGCGATTGAAAAATAACATTGCAGATGCAGAAGGATGGCTCAGCTTTTTCACATTTCTGGTTCTTCATAATTTTTTAAATTATTATTGATGAGAGAATTGAATGAGATGGGTCTTTTCGATAAAACGTCGATTTCTAATCACATAATAGAAATGCGGTTTTGAAAGAGCTGCTGAGCAACAGCTAGAGAAAATATTCGGGGGGAAAAAGCGATTGAGTGAGAGAAATGGTGCATTGTGTGGTCGGAGGGTAGAAATCAGTAACGGTGATGGGAGGACTGGTAGGCCGAGTGATGATGATGGTGGTGATGATGGTGTCGCTTCTTCTCCGCACTACCCGCGACACTGCTCTTAGCCGCGTAGACGTCGCTAACGACCAGCTCCGAGCCGTCACGTTCCATATTATTACCAGCGGCAGCTGCATTGCCATTGGTGCTTGCCACGGTGGTGGTGTTGCGGTAATTGTCCCGGTAAGCTGGCTCGTCCAGGGTCTCCTTGCGCCGGAGTCCGAGGTGGTTGTTGTTCGCGGAGAGCTTGTGGGGTCCACCCGCGCCGTTGCTGCTGCTCGCCGACTCGTGCAGGTTCTCCCAGGCCTGACGGTAGTAGCGGTTCAATCCGCCACGGCTGCCAGATGACGAGCCGCTGTCGAAGCTCGCCACGGTGTTGCAGTCGGGCGAGGCTCGGTGACGGTAGTGCTTGCCGCCTCCACCACGGGGTCTACAAGGATTCAACAAGAGATCATTATAATATTTTTTTTTTTATTTCTTATTTTCATACATCTAATGATGCTACAAAATTAAGTACCAATAATAGGAATAATGATGGTGATGATGATGATTGTGACATATGTAGTGCATTTATTGGGTTATTCAATTACTTTGCTGGTGGTAAAAATGGCGGTGGATAAGAATCGTCATAAGTATTATTTGAGTGTGTTTTTACGCGAGTCGAGTCGAGCATCGGTCCAAGTATCGTCGGCTCCGGGCAAGAAAATGCCACAAATTTTTCCGGGCAAGATAGTGCCATTTCAAAATTACAGACAAAAGAGTGCCATTTTTAAATTCCAGACATAAGACTGTGCTATTTCTTCTTCTTTACCAATGCGGATATTTTTCAATTTCATAGAAATAATAACCGCAACGTGCCATTTCAGAAAATTTATTTACCTAAAATGGCACTATCTTGCCCAAAAAAATCTGAGGCATCTTCTTACCCGGAGTCGACGGTATGTTTGCGATTCGTTTTTGCATATCTTACTTACGTTTGCGGTGATCACTCGAATATACCATAGATATATATATATATATATATACTTGGACACCGAAAGATTATAGCGCGTTACAATTCAGCAGATAGCAATATCTCAACACCGCACGTATAATAGAAATTGCACAAGATTAAGATAGATGCGAAGAGGATGGAATATAACAATAACGCGAAAACCGCAGAAGAGAAATGCAAAAAATAAAAATGACGATTACGTGCTGAGATTCGGTGGTTACAACGATATAAAAGTGCAATGAACCATTATTTTGTGTGTTCGGTCGCTGCTGCTGTGCTTGTGCGTGCGTGAATTATTATTTATGCCCCTTTTTTCTTTTCTTTTTCTTATAAATATACTGCGTGCGTTGGTGCGTACAAGTGTGCTTTAAAATGATAAAATTAAATGAATAAAAAAAGAGAGAGAGAAGAGGGGACTGCGCGACTGAATTTTTATGCACCAACTATATTATTTTTGACTTTTTTTTGCAATGTCTTCGATGATATCCGCTGTTTGTTAAGGTGATTAAAAACATTTTTATTTTAAATAATAGATAAAACTTTTAAAAGTGTTAATTTGTAGTTATCCTCTTTTTAAAATTGTAACTGAGTTGAAATATAAATGATGTACTAGTAACGTGAGGTCTAGTGCAAAAATGATAATGAGAACCATGTACTAAGATCCTCCTACGATGCCATTATAATATTAGATGCGATCACGCATGTGTGTATGTATGTGTATGTGAAAAATAAAAAAAGCTGCGCAGTGGACTGAAGCAAAAACATGTATAATATTTGAAAGTTGGCAATATATAAATATATATACCAGTGCGCAATGTGCTATATGGGTATGTATGATATATAAAAACTAACTACGTCGTTTTGCAATTAAAATATGGTGGTGGTAATAGTGTGTGCCTCGTGTTAAATTGAACCAGATTGAGCCGACACTACTGCTCGCTCGGGCTTTTCAAAAAAATTACCTTGACTAGCATTTTGTGTTATACTTTTATTGACTGCGGCCGCGCGGGGGTGGCGTTTCGGTTGTGTATAGCTTTTTTTCAATTTTTTTTATTTTTTTCTTTTTTTCTCATACAGTGGCGTCGTACTCATTTGTCGCGTGTTGGTATATGGATGATTTCTCTCTCTCTCTCTCTCTCTCTCTTTCTTTCTCTTTGTTTCTTTTTTTCTTTACTCCCTTTATCTTTACAATTATTTTAGTAATAGTCCCTATAAGAAAATAGATAGAATATTTATAGAATGTAGTTAATGGTAAGCCAATTCAAGCGACAAGATCTAAGTTAAACGCAATTCTTAAGCAACGTATTTTAAATACTTTAAAAACTAATATACGTGATATTTATAAGCGAATTTCAAAATATATAGTATCATATACGTATGTTATAGCACTTAATCATCCTATTATACAATTTTAAATTAGTGAACAAAGTTTATAAAGAATATAAATTTATTAAAAACCATTTACACGCATCTAGCTTCTTTTAGCTTTTATATTTTAATAAAAAGTTATTTAAATTTACAACGCTACTTTTTATTTAAAGGTAAACATATAAAAGAAATATAAAAATCAATTTAAAAATATAAATGTATAAAAAATTAGGAACTATAGGTAGTTACATATAAAAAATACCCGTAATTTTTGAAAAGAAAAAAAAATAAATTTTTTTTAATCAAAAAATGGCACAATAGTTTTACAAGATGAGCACATTTTTCGGTTGAACTTTGACTTGTTATTTCATTTTAAATAAAAAATAAAATATCTATGTCACTACTTATACGGCCTGTCACCTTAACTCACGATTTTTATATAATATAAAAGTATTCTAATGGCTATTATATGCTTTGAATCTCAAAGTAATGTCATTTTCACCATTTTATGCGCGTTTATGGTGATATACAGAGTGCGTAACTTTTGAGGTTATGATATTAGATTGTAGCAAACTGGAACGGCTCGCAGTTATATTAAGGGCCATATCTAGACGTACTCTATTAAAAAAAAAAAAAAAAAAAAAACTATTTGGGGTATAAATAAGAAAAAAATACTAAAAATAAATTAAATAACTGTTGATCAAAAGTATCCATAATATGTAATTTAACCCGTTTCCGCCGAGAAGGCCATACTCGGTACACTGCTCTTTAACGACTCATAACTAATACAATTTACATCTAAAAAATTTGGAAAAGATATATTTTTATAGTTTAAGATTTGCCTTTTCTGAATGTGCTCATTAAATTTCTCAAAAAATTTGTTAATAATAAAAAAAAGCAATTTAAAATAAAACAAACATGATTTTTTCAAACATTTGTTTTTTAAATCGAATTTTTGAAGGGTCAACTGTTTGCAATGACCTTTAAACCCCACTAACTGGTAAAATAAATGTTTGAACTTCAATATTATGCAGTTTGGAAATGATTTTAATCTTTAATGGCACCTGAATTGCAAAATTTTGTAAAAACATTCACGAATATTTATTTTCTATATGAAGCACTTAAACAAAAAATTATTAAGAATGAAAAGTGTTTTCAATTCCCCAAAGAATACACCCAAATTTTTTCAAAATTTTTTTATCAATTTTTTAATTTTTTACAATAATAAACTTGTAAAAACATTACAAAATTGCTCGAAAGGGCACATTTTAAACTTTAAAAATTGGCCTCTACCAAATTTTTTAGATGTAAATTGTATTAATTATGAATCGTCAAAGAGCAGTGTACCGAGTATGGCCTTCTCGGCAGAAACGGGTTAATATAGAAACAGGATCGTAAAATAAAATCTGGAATACGTCTAGCTCCGCCTTATTTCAACGCGTAAATATATCCGGTAACTCTAAAATTTGATACATCTACATTTTAAAATATGACACTAGTTAGAGAAAAGCATATTAAAAAAATTTCCGTCCAGTAAGCGCGAATTTAATCATTATTATCGTTATTATTATAATTATTATTACTTATACGCAAATCCCTACGTAAGTATAAGGATTATCCTACCACGCGAATAAGGCAAGTCGTTGGCTGATAAGAGCCGAGGGGAGAGAAAGAGTGAAAAAAGAGAGAGAAATGAGAGTGAGAGAAAGAAAGGAGATGTCTCGGAGGAGGAGGAGGAAGATAATCAAAGAGATGGATTGGAAAAATATCCAGCCCTATGGGCGGTCGAGAGGGTAAAGGAGTAGGGGTGATCGGTGGGCCGATGTGCCGTGAGGTCGCGGCGGCCTAGGTGCTGGTCGGGGAAGGGGAGGGCGAGCAGGGTGTACCAGCGGGAGGGGGGCATGCCCCCGGAGTCGGGCCTGGAGTTGCCGTCGGCCCCCCCGTGGGCCGCCCCTCCGAGGCCGACGCCACCGTGACCGAGCGAGCAGCCACCCCCAGCCCCGGCGAGTCCGAGCCCCCTGCGACGACGACGACGACGACGGCGACGATGTCGGCCGTAAGGATCACCGATGCCCCCTCCGCTGCAAGGATATGTCCCCGCGCGATTGCGTTGGTTGCGTGGATTGATGCGTGTTTTTTCCCGGTCGGCGGTTCGTTTTGTTTTTGGTATCGTTTTTTTTTTATTTTTTGTTTTTTATGGGCGCAGCATCACATGGACGTCCAGGTGTGACCAAAGGAGAGGAATTGACAAAGACAATGGATCAATTAGTATCTCGGATTTTTTTGTTTACTCCTTTTTATATCATTAATTTTTCTTTTATTTATTAATATCTCGATTTTTTTTAAATTGATTAAAAACGACTTACTTTATCGATTTTTTGTTTTTTTTGACGAATAAAAGGATAGCCAACGTAAGAAGAAAAATGATAAAATCAGTGTGACTACTCGTAACGAAGTAGATAACTACTCGATACTGTCAGACGCGCATTATTTTCGATATACACTCATTTTAAATTTTGAAAAAGATAATTTCATGTGTGGCAAAAAACATCATGATTAATAAAAAGGTTTATAATTAAAATCTGATGATGAGTCAGTCGAAGATTGGTAAATAATTTTTTTTTTTCACGGATTAAATTAATTAAAATTTGTCACGTCAAAAACCGATATAGTAATCTTATTTTGTTTTAAATAATTTTTCTTCAAATATTGCAGATAAAAATTTTACAAGGATTTTCAAAAACCTTGTTTGACAAGAGATTTGTCAATTAAAAATTAATATTTATTAAAGTTGAGATACGATAGAATTTTTGAAATTCGCTCATAAATATTTTTTGTATTAAAAAAAAATTTTATGTGTAAATGTAAATCTCAAATGATTTTGAACAAATCATGCAATGAAAGGTGAAACTCATTCGCGTGCACCCCCGACACAGCCGCGTATAAAAAAAAAAAAACAGAAAATCTATTTTTACGTTCAACATATATGTATACAATGATAAATGTACAAAACTGCAATAGTAAACGTGTGAACTTTTGCTAACTATATGCTTGTACAAAGTATTGTAGCAAAAAACAAATTAATTATTTTGAATTAAAACATTGAAAAGTTAATAAACAATATGAAATCGAATGGCTGTTAAAAAAAAAAAAAACAATACGAACATGAAATTTTAGAAAATAATGAGACGTGTCAAAACGTGGGGGTGAGGAGATATTCGAACACGAACAAACATCAATTTCAACAAAATCATGATTTCTTCAATCGTTACTGACAGATTTTCTAATGCATTTTTTCTAAGCACAACGATAAAAATGCGTTATTAAAAAATAGAAATGATGAAGCAAAAAAAAAAGATATAATCAATCAGTATCGACGAAAAGCCAGTATCTATATAGTTTAATATATAAGTGAAAAGTCAAGCATATATGTTTCATTCCTGAAAACTTGTAAATTTGGTGTCCTGGCCTGTGAAAACTTAACAAGTGATAATTAAATTTTGAAAAAAAATTTTTTTCAGATCTAGTAACTTAAAATCTAAAAGGCACATTACATTCCGGACCGTATTAATCAATGGTGTTGATGTAGGAAATAAAAAAGGACGAAAAAGTTACAGGAGTGACGTTTCCTCAGTCGGAGTTTTCAACTTTGCCAGTGTACGGAACCAATACTTCAATTTTTTTCTCTCTCAAAAGTTAACAGTAGACTTATATAAAGATAAATTCAATTTTTTTTTCTACCGTACGATAAAAAAAATTATAAATTAATATTTTTTTTACAAGTTTCTGATCTGTTTTCAAGATTTGTCAAATTTCTAGCCTCCCGCATAAAGTGCAGCCTAGCAGTAATATATATTTAATTTTTCATGTCAGGCATTTTTATTCTGCACGAGTTGTACATTTTTTCATTAGCTTTACCGCGATTTAATTGATCAAAACACCGAAAGCTGGTATCAGTTGAATCGTCAATATTTTTCTTCTCTAAAATTTGTTATCAATTATGTAACTTGTTATATCTTCGCGTAGAATCAAATTATCGTTAGGAAAAATTTTTAAAATTTTTAACGGAGTAGCTGAAAATTCATTTATAACTTTGAAATCGCGATTTTAGCGCGGCATCTTGTAACTTCTGTAACTGTCGCTCCTGTAACCTTTTTATTCATGTTCTTTTATTTTCTCTTCATTCAAAACACATGTAAAAATTTCGAATAGCAGATCCGGCCAAGTCTACAAGTTTTCAGCGTTCTCTTGACACCAAATTTTATGAATTCCATTTTTATCACGAAAATAAGCAAGTTTTTTGGGAATGAGCCATTTATGCAATAAAGAATAGGCATAATATGATATAATATGTAATATGTAATATGTTGGTAATGATGAGGATAGATGAGCGCATTGCAATAATCTCAAAGAATCTTACTTGCGAAAGAAAATGACGACGCTTGTGGCCACGGCTGCGAGGAGAACGAAAGCAGCACATAATATTAGTGAGAGCATCGCGCCAAAGCCGAACCTGGCCTGGTGGGAGGTGGTCGGCTGATCCGCGCGATTGATGCGGTAGGGTCCGTTTGGCTCAGGTACGCCGGCACCGATTTCCGCGTGGGCGTTGTCCACGCCGCTGCCGGATATCTCGTTGTCCTGGAAGAGAGACAGAGCGATCGATAAGTAGATGAAGATGCATAGTCCGAAGCCAGGCTCTGCAGGGAGGAGCAATGCTCGCGTAGTGGATCGTTACCTGTGGATGATCGCTGCCCTCGTCCTTCGGCGCAGCGGGTGGGCTCAGGGTCGAGCTGGAGGCAGCAGGCCTCTGCAGTCCGATGCTGGGCCGCTTGTGCACGGTCTCCTGGACAGTGGCGGGCTGCTCGGCAGAGCTCGAGTCAGGCTGCTGCTGCTGTTGGACCGGCTGGCGTGTGCGCGGCTGGGTGGGCTGGACGCGGTGGGTGCTGCTGCTGATGTACGTCGGGGAGACCGAGCTGGGACTGCCGCTGGTCGTCGATGAGGGGCTGCTGGGAGTGGGAGCAGCGGTGGTGGCGCGCACTCGCGTAGGCAGGAACGGAGCCGGGCGACCCCGAGTGTTCGTCGGCCGGGCGCTGGGTTTCGCCGAGGCGGGTGCCAGGCTGCTCTGCGACTCTTCTGTGGCAAGGTGCACAACTCAAAGTTAACATATACAATCCGGGAGATGATTGCGGCTGCTACATAATAATTATCATGGGCGAAGGATGAGATGACTTACCCGTGCAGGTGGGTGCCGATCGGTCGTAGGAGCCGGTCGGCAGGCAGAGCAGCTGCCGGTTGCCGATGAGCTTGTAGCCCCGGTCGCAGGTGTAGGTGACGATGCTGCCGACGAAGAGGCTGCGACCGGTGAAATTGCCGTTCGCCGCCCCGAGCTGCTGTTTGCTCGAACTGCTCACGTCCTCGATGTCGATCTCGTCGAGTTGGATGTGGCTGTGCGGCACTGTGGTCGGCGGGTCGCACCTGATCGGCTCGCAACGCGGTGGAGGTCCGTTCCAGCGCTCGTCGATGTCGCAGGTTAATCTTGCTCGGCCTATTTGTTTATTTATTTTTTTATTTTTTGTTTCTATGTTTTTAATTGATGTCATTTGATCTAAGACTATTGGATAGATTTTTCCTTTTAATTCTCCAAGTGTGGCTTTTGAAACTCGTGAGAGCGTAAATACAAACATGAAAATAATATTATAGGGTCTAATGTATAATCGATACTTTATATCGTTGGTATAGTAGTCGCGGAAGAAATAATATTTACTTTCATTTATAAACTTTCACCACTCTTTTTTTTTTGTTCGATTTTATAATTGTAGAATTTCCTACAGATATAGTATACAGAATATAATGGGAATCGTAAATTTGATTTAATTTTTGTTTCTCATAGTTTTAAAAGGCTATTAGATGCGGTTCTTATAATAATAAACTTGTAATGGAAATCTTTCATTTTTCCTTTCTCCTGATTGAAATAAATTAATAAATAATATAAATAAATATTTCAATATATACATTACCGGTCATTTCGAAGCCTTCGTCGCAAGTATAAAGTACTTGGCTGAGATAAGTTACGGTGCTGTTGATTAAGCTGTAGCCTCCATGCTTAATGTTCGCCGGATAACCGCACTCGATACCTGCAAACAAATTAGAAAAAAAAAAAAAATAATAGACCCGATTGCTTGGTTAGTTGAACAAGCATTTTTTTTTTTTAATATTTTGTTTTCTTAAAAAAAGAGAAGAAGAACAAAATGATAATATAATGTCAACGAACGTCTGTAAGGCAAAAATCGTTGAAAGAGCACGCTTTCTAAAATAGCCAGGCGCACGACTCCGTGTAGCGCTATGGCATCAGGCCAATAGATAGGTTGTAAAAGAAGGAAGTGAAACAAGTAGAAAAAAAAAGAAAAGAAATAGATAAACTAAAAGGAAAACAAGAGGGGAACTAAAACAAACGAGCGTTGCAAATTAGAGAGTTAAGGCCGGAAAATAATAATAATAAGAGACTAGACTTGCGCGCGCGCGCATTATTACTTACTTTTGCAAACCGGCGGAAATTCGTCGTAGAAGCCGGTGTCGAGGCACTTGCGACTCGACGGACCGATGAGTAAGCTTCCGGTGTCGCAGGTATACTCGACGCTCGTGCCCACCTGGTAATGCCTTGCTGGCGTCTTGCCGCTACTGCTGTCGTTCGACGTCGGTGGATTCGTTACCGACATCGTTGAGTTTGGCGGCTGCTCCGGTCTGCCGCAAGCTCGTGGTTCTACGTTCATATTTTAAAGGCAGAAAATAATATTCATATACATATATACAGTGTTGAGTAAAAAGTTGGGATTAATTTACATATAGAGAAAAATCGTAGCTGGAGAGGTTTGAGTAATTAGGAATTGAAGCTTGGGCCATGAAGGTTTCAAGAGAGAGAGAAAGGGAGCACGAGAGATGTTCCGAGACGAGGAGAGAGGTGCTTATAATATTATAATTAAACAATGTATATATGTCAGTCGCGCGTGAATTTATATTGTGAGTTAATTTCATCAGTCGGTAAATTGCAGCGAATTAGACATAAAATGATTTCGCAATAAATTATTATTATTTTTTTTTTTTTTTGCTTTCCCTGTCTTTTACCTCCCTTTCTTTCTTTCTGTTTTTCTCTCTTACTGGCTTTATATAGTTTTGCGTAACGATCGTAAAGTTTACGACATCGGCTTTTATTATTAAGGCTCGCACAACCACGAATATGCTCAAATCCCGCGTGGCAAAATAAATTGTACGCACCAGCCAGTCAATAAACGAATTTTTCCTTGCAAAAATATTTAATAACCTGAAGAATGTCTTTTTAAAAATTATAAAAAAGGCAAGAGAAGATGACTTTTGAAAAATCTCGAAAGAAAGAAATACGCCGAATTTGGGGTCTAAAAGTATAGTGAGATCTGGGAGCCCGAAATTATTTTTAAAAAAAACGGTATTAGGCATAAAAGTTAGTTCTTGCATATATGAGCAGGGCCACGTATATTTAGTCATTATATGGTTCAAAAAAATAAATTGAAAATTTTTCGAACTATGCTTTGCATCTTAAGTCTTTTTAATTCCTTAAGGACTATATTTAAATAGAAAAAAATCGGTTGTCAACTTAATAGTTGATGAGACACACTTTTTTACGTCTATATTAGTTTCCTCATTTAAGCTCAGGTTAAAATCTGAATTGTTTCCCATTTTTCACACTGTTTCACCTATTACGTTTTTCTAAAAAAGGTAAAAAACCGATTAAAAAACTTAAAAATAGCTTTAATTTTATTTAAAACCAAAGTTACAGGGTGAAAAAGTGTAAAAAAAAAAAATACATATTACTAATTTTTCACATTTATTCATATTTTACCAGCTTGCAACTTAGGTTTTAATTGAAATGAAAGCTAATTTTAAATAAACTTCAACTTATACTTTGGGTTGCTTTTCTATTTAAGAAAAAAAACATTACAGGTAAAATACTGTGAAAAAGTCTGTCACATCGACTACTTAGCTGACACCCGGTTTTTTCCTTTATCTATTCAAAAAAACCTTGGATCAAAAAGGTTTTTCTCGAAAAATTTTTCATTTATTTTTTGAACTACTTAACGGCTGATTACGCGTTTCTGCTGATATGTATTTAAAATTGTTGAGTAGCGGAAATCTCGATCACGAAGTCACAAACAAATAAGCTGCGGGTGGCAATAAGGTAATAAGAAGGATTTAAGAAAGATAAAAAACGTCCCTCCGCATCCATATGATTGACTGGCAGCGATGTAAAACATGTAATACTCACGATGCTGGCAGATGTAATTGAGGCGAGCAGTGCAGGGTGTGTCGGACCACAGCCAGCCGCGGCTGCCGTCGTAGCGGGCGCAGTCCTCCTCGGTGCCCTGGGGCAGGCTCCAGAAGGATACGGATATCTCATCGCCGCTGCCGGTCCAGCGCCAGACCGTCTTGTCCTTCGGGTCGCGCACCGCGCCCATCCAGTACTGGCTTGAGGTATCGCTCCTGTAACGTTCCCACCCACGTTCCATCATTATACGTGTATATATAAGCGCACCGTTATAAATGGTCTATTATAGGTATCCACACGTACACGCGCCTACACCCCCGCGCATGCCTCTACTCAAGGGATACTTCACTCGTGAAATCGATTTGAATTTTTAGCTATTTTTAACAATTTCAGCGATTTTAAATCGCTAAATTTTTTTTCACATCGATTTCACCTATCGGTTTTATGATTTAAAATCAATTTTGATGATTTCAATTGGCTTTTGATTTAGAAAAAAAATTGAATTCACGATAAAAAGAAACCTCTTGATCAGATAAATTCCAGTAATCCGAGTTCGCTTAGATCTAGTAAGGGACACACTTTAATAACGTAAGTATATATGTGAACGGGGGAAAAACATTAGACATACCTGTGCCGCCTCCAGAGCTCCCAAGAGATAAAGCCCTGTAGCGCGGGATTGCTCTCGTCGACCAAAGTGCCGCCCCTGGCTCTGCAGAAGGCTAGGGCCTCCCGGAAGCTCTGCGGCTGCCGGTTGTAGAATATGTAGCACTTGCCGTTGTAGGTGGCGGTCGAGCCTGGTGGCTGGTCTCGGAATTGCGGGCACCTCTCGATCGGTAAGGCCTGGAAACAGATGCGATATATAACGACTCGTCATCGTTGGAGCACTGCGTGTAAATAATGTAAGATAATCATCATATCATCATCATCATCATCATCATCAATCGGTTTTCCCCTTACCTGATCGGTGTAAACGAATGCCTCGCAGAGCGAGAGCTGAACCGGGAATGGCGTCTGGGAGGCGGACTCGAGGTGGACCGAGACGAAGGCACCTGGCATCGGCGGATTGCAGGGCAGGAAGAGAGGCTGGCCCTCCTCGAGGGGACCGGTGAACCTGTTGCAGATCGGATTCGTGCCCAAGTCCGGTCGGTTGTTGCCGACCCGCACGACTATCGTGCCTGGTAATCCTTCACCTGCATCGATCAATATTATATTATTATATATACCACTATATATTATATACATATAGGTAATCTCTGCGTGTACTATTTATCATTGGCCCCCCCCCCCCCCCAACTACTCTCCAACAAACAATATTATTTCCCTCTTTATCCTTAAGCCTTAATATTAAGATATATATATATATATATATATATATATATATATATA